>JAPDSC010164654.1:99936-115379 GCA_026290005.1 Latrodectus geometricus
TTTAAAACAGCTTTCATGTAGATTTTTAGGTCTTGCGCGTTACGACTGCTGACATGCGGTTCACTTCGATCATTTTTGATATTTTATAGACATTTTCGACGATACTGTATCCACATGCGAGGTGCATCTCTAACATCTAAAATACCCGAACGGAATCGGCGAAACAAAAATTGTACGTAACTGGTTGTTACAGTCTTATAGAGGACGATAAACACCTTTCACAATTGTAGCCACCCGGCTATCTTTTTCGCCGTTACAAGAGAAAAACGAAAATGGATCGAATTTTCTGTTTGTTGTCTTCCATTTTTAAAACCTTGTACTCGTAACTGAATGAATCAAACAAAAAACCGCCAGAGGATATTTTAGTGTCCAATGTCACCTTTCCAACGAGCATACATCTGAAATTGTTTGATAGATACCTCACGAGATAGCGATCACTATAGACGTCTACCGAAAAAATAATGGATTACTTTTCCCCCAACCTAATATACATTCTATTGCAAATCAATAGCAAAATAGGAATTTCAATAAAGATTCAAACAAATTCTTTATGGAAAATCATATTTTGCTAATTACTTATATCAGATATTTTTATGCGCTATAATTAATATCATTTCCCTTCGTATTTCTCTACAGCGAAGCTAGAGAGACCCAAACTGTGCCAAAACGTGTTTAGAATACTCGTCCAACATCAAGCTCCTCGCCATTTCAAAATCAATTAAATGCCTTTCTTGAAGAAAAGAATTTCTGAAAATATTTCTTTGCTTTGAAAATATTTGGTCTCCTGCTTCGAATAAAAAATATATATTTTGTTCCTGCTTTGCTCAAAGTGAAAACAGTGTTCAACTCTACGCAAGTGCGTGAGATCTCTTTTCTCTTATATTGAAATTCTTTAAAAATAGGTATTAGAACAAACTCACTGGAAGGCGAACAATTGGAGAACGGCAACTTGTTGAGTCAGAGTTCCATTTTACTTTAAAATTACTGAATCTGATAAAAAAAATCAGCTGTTACATTTTTTAATACTTTCTTACGTATAAGTTCTTTGATTTTCTTTTCATTATATACAGGTTTATCAAAATATATTTCATCTTTGCTTGATAGGTAAGTTTAAATTCAATAAACAAATTTAAGATTATTTTCTTTAAAATGCTTTGCTTTTTTGGAGTTGGTTGTTTACCTTACACAGCTACATAAGTTTGGCAACATCTAATCTATCTCGTTATGAGACGTGAAAGCTGAATTTTAACGAGTTTGAACTGAAAATGTTTTTATAGCGCTCATTGCCCAGAGGAAAGCAGTTGCTCAAATAACAACAACAATGCAAATGTGTCGGAAAGGAAGTTTCTGTCGCCAAAAAGTGCCCCACCATTGGCGCACTCTTTAACGCCAAGAATATGGTTTTTCCAAGAACCAGGCCCTCATTAGTATGCTGGTGATGGCCCGCCCTGATGAACTTGCGCACTGTTGTTCGGTTCGAAAGTTCATGGTTGTTAACTTTCACCGCCAAAATGTGGGCCAAAATCAAGAGCGTCACCCACCTGCGTCCTGAGAGAAGGTCCACAGAATATAAGAAAACGACAGTGTCGCCTCCCCCGCAATTTGGCAATCTCTATTGCATAAAGGTCATTCGTCACATCACAGTTACGACACTCGGCGACTTATTAGAAAGTATGATAGATAATGGTGCCAATCTAAAATACAAAACTCTTCCTTTCATAGGAAAGTATTTCTTTAAAATCATTTCCAGAAATAGAACATTAGTTTTGTATTTTTGAAATAGTAATCATAAATAATTAGATTTAATAAAGCTCGTGCTTAATAAATACACAAATTTTTAAGAGATTTTTTGATCAGCGGAGCACCCTCTTCTTCCGTAATCTGTGGCAAAAAAGGAACCATTCTCGTCTTAGGAAAGTAGTGGGTGACGAGAATGGTACCAATCATTCCGAAAAAAAAAAAGAATGATACCAATCATTTCGGAAATGAGAAGGGTTCTAATCATTCCGGAAACGATAATGGTACTAGTCATCAGAAACGAGAATGGTACTAATCATTCCAGAAACAAGAATGGTACCAATCATTTCGGAAACGAGAATGGTACTAATCATTCCGGAAACGAGAATGGTACTAATCATTCCGGAAACGAGAATGGTACTAATCATTCCGGAAGAAAAGAATGGTACCAGTCATTTCGGAAGCGAGAATGGTACTAGTCATTCCAGAAATGAGAATGGTACTAATCATTCCGGAAACGAGAATGCTACCAATCATTCCGGAAACGAGAATGGTACTAATCATTCCAGAAACGAGAATGGTGCCAATCATTCCAGACTCGAGAATGGTACCAATCATTCCGGAGGAAAAGAATGGTACCAGTCATTTCGGAAACGAGAATGGTACTAGTCATTCCGAAAACGAGAATGGTACTAGTCATTCCAGATACGAGAATGGTTCCAATCATTCCAGAAAAGAGAAAGGTACTGATAATTCCGGAAGCGATAATGATACTTATCATTCCGGAACCGAGAATGATAATAATCCAAGCAAAAATTCGTTCCAAAGTAGGTTTGGTTGTCTCTTAATTGTTCTTTGTTGCACATATTTTGTCTATTTTTTGACGACGGCAACCTAAAGTAGATTCCGAATCGATGCAATCACCTGAATCCAAAGCGGGATTCAAACTCACAAACTATTTAAGCTCAGAGCGCTCTCGTTTCGGCTGCCAACTCGTTGATTTTTATTAAAGCACATTAAATTTTTATATCTAACCAGATTGAAAGCTTGATGGGTTCGACTGTACTTCAAAGATGCGAGACAATGTGAAGAAGGAAGTCCAGCCATGGATATTGTCCTCGACTTTTGACCATGTTTTTAAATGAGTTTTGACCGACAGAATAAGGTGGCCGAAAATGTATCGAAATAACTTAAAAATTATCAAATCTTTTTTTTTTTTTTTTTAAATTCCTACGATTAGTTTACTCTCTTGTAATATATATCTTGTTAAAATTTTTTATAAAATACATTTACTATTCAGCCACTTAAGTTCAAATACATTTTTTGAAACTTGTAGTAAATGACATTTGATGCTAATAGTTTTTTTTTCAATATTAATGCATTTATTAATTCATTTTGTTAATTCTTTTTAGTTATCAAATATTTAAATGGGCCGCAGTGACCTGGTTGGTTATGGCGTCGTCCTTGTTACCGGAAGGTAGTGAGTTCGAATCCCGGCTTATCCGATGATCCACCGTGTTCACTAATGGCGACTTAGCTGGTAAAATATATCGTGGTCACAATGTCCTGCATGTAACCATTCCAAATTAATATCTCTAGGGTAGTTGGAGACAAGTTATGGGTCTTCTCTGGCTTTAATCTCTAAATTGGAAGATCCAGATGGCGCTGCCATCGTTGAGCCACAGTCGTACTTCCACCTTCGCAGCGGGGGGGGGGGGGGCTCTGTTCATGAATGGAAAACGCTTTTTCTGACATCATTCACCCAGTTCCAGATGGGGGGGGGCTTGGCTTCGTCGAGCCCATCCATACGCAACAATTCCTTTTAGTTTCATGTATGACAAATTACATTATTCTATAGTGTTGTCATTTTTAGCATCAACAGTGACTATCTCCAACTTTATATTTCTTACATTCTCAAATTTATTCATTTTTATTGCCTTGTAAACGAGTTTAGTGCTTCTTTTGAAAATTCAATTTTATGGTTTTGAAATAAATGAATTAGATAGATGGAAAGAGAGAGAGAGAATGTTTTCTAACATAAAAAATGAATGAAAATTATTTACAAAGCACTTTCTACAATAGAGTAAAATGAAAAATTTGGCTTGCAGTGGCAAAGTCAGTAGAGCGTCGGCTTAGAATCTTCATGTTTTCGGATAGAATCTCCTCGAGGTATAAAAATAATCGAAGCAATAAAAACAAACCCACTAGATTAACGATTGCTTCACAAACGAACAATGCAAAATTTAATTAAAAATAACTAAAATAAAATCATTCCTTGTTGACTTAAAATTTTTTATGTATCACTTGTTTCTCAATTTTTTTTTTCGTAATGAAAAATTGTTTACCTAAAAAAATACCCAATTCTGTCAAATTAATTTTTTTTAACGGATGTGGCTGATGGCATATTTTTGTGCAGATATTCATCATTACAATGTGAAGGATTTAGCTACCCACCCACCTTGTCTAGTGGTCAGCGTGCCTGACAGCTGATCGGGAGGTCCTGGGTTCGAATCCCGGTTCAGGCGTGGATGTACTTTCTCGCTCTCTATCCTGTCTTTGTCCTTTCCTTGTATGAATGGTTGCCTACCCTCTAAACGGGTGCCTCTGGCATGTGTGTTCAGAGGTCAAGTCAGTCTTCTGCCCTTGTGGTTCCTCTCCAAAAAAGAAGCTGCAAACTACTCTATGCCAGATCTTCTGGACCTGGTGTGGGCTTTCCTGCACCAGGGGGATAAGCAACAACAACAGGATTTAGTTAATTGGGAATAATTTTAATTAATTCTAAATTTTTTAATTTAGATAGAACAAGATTCAGCATTAAATGATGTATAGAATTTCAACAAGCTGTGAACGGGAAATCGAGGTTTGACGATTCGTAAGTGTATAAGTGATTAATAAAGAAAATTTTTTCATTTCGTAAATTATTAAATTGTACTAGCGCCAAATCAAAAAGTCATCATTAATTAATTTTTCATTATGAATTAATTAAAATTTACAAATGAAGAATAATTATGAAATAATATTTATTTTAAAAAATGTATTATATTGAGCCTTCTACGACTATCATTTTAATAAAAATTAAAATTCCCTGAATTATATTAATAATAAATAATTATATTTAGAAAGTGCCGATTCAACACCAAAACAACATATTTATCTTGATCTGTATTGTGCCTTCCCTTGTATCATGATAAATAAACCCTTGGCTTTCAAATCCAAATTCAAAACCCCTTTCCAATATAAGCTGACAAAGCATATAAATATCTTTGGTATACAGCCACAAAGTCTGTTGTAGTCAGATCAGCACTTCCTCGACTTAATCGACAGGACATCCGAGCTGGTTTTGTTTGAATAAGCTGAAAATTTTCGTAAATAAATGAAAAAAATAGTAGTTTGACAAAAAAAAAAAAAAATAATAATAAAAGGAACTTTATTGTGGTAAGAAAAATTTGTTGTCAGAAATTTTTTATAAAAATAATAGAAAAATAATGACGTAGATTATATTAGGTTGGGGAAAAAGAAATTTATTATTTTTTCGTGAACTTTTTGTAACTTCTTTCAGATTCGCTTTAAAAAAAGGTGTAAAACATTTTTCATGTAGATTTTTAGGTCTTGTGCGAAGCTACGACTGCTGACATGCTGTCAAGTTTGATCATTTTTGATATTTTATAGACATTCTCGACGATGCTGTATCCCCATGCGAGGTGCATCTCTAACATCAAAAATACCCGAACGGAATCGACGAAACCAAAATGGTGCGTAACTGGTTGTTACAATCATATATAGGACGATAAACACTTTTCACAATTTTAGCCACCCGGCTATCTTTTTCGCCGTTACAAGAGAAAAACGAAAATGTATCGAATTTTCTGTTTGTTGTGTTCCATTTCTAAAACCCTGTACTCGTCACTGAATGAATCAAACAAAAAACCGCAAGAGGATATTTTAGTGTCCAATGTCATCTTTCCAACGAGCATAAATCTGAAATTGTTTGATAGATACCTCACGAGATATCGATCACTACAGACGTCTACCGAAAAAATAATGGATAACTTTTTCCCCAAACTAATAAAAAATCTTCTCAGAAATTAATTCCCGAAACGGCTATCAATATGCCTAACTAAGGCAATTTAATAACAGTAGGCTAATTAAAGCTGTGCCCTACGAGGTGTCAAAAGCATCCTTTTAATGGCGAGCAAATCACCAGCAAATAACGCATTCCATTTCTTAAAATAAACACATTTTTATCCAATTGAAACAGAGATTTCTGATTTGCAGATGAAATTAAGGGTTCTCTTCCAAAACACACTCCAAGTTCATTGTTCGAAACCCAACAGGGAAGCAAGCTGGAATGTTTTTAATTTATACAATTTCGAATACATTGGATCGTCTGTGTTTCGAAGACTATTTTTAAAACTGGGAGAAATCACCTTCATGAAATGCAAAAACTCAAAACTCAAGAGGAAAAAAGAACAAATGGGGGGGGGGGAGTCCATCTCACCCATTCGGTGGACAATGAATGTGACAGAAATCGGTCAGGGAGGAAGGACTTCATTCGTTCTATTGTTCCCTCTCATTTCTTTGGAAAATCAAAGGCGCATAAATATTCATGAATAACCGTCAACATTGTTTCAGTTGTAGTAGAGGAAAGTCACTGGTGTAGAAGTAATCAGATCTTGACAGCAGTTATTGAGAAGTACCCGTTACTAGAGTTCAATCACAGGGATAATTATGAACTCAAATCGGACGAACAAAGGACCACATGAAGATGGTTACATTGTGAAATTGGAACTGTTCCGCTCCGTTATATGGCCGTTATTTTAAATTAAAAGTCACGGTCAGTTATTGGTTTGCTTTGATATTGTTTCGTGATGACTCTATGGGTCACTTTTTTTCACACTTGAGTAAAACCTGATGATTAAAATGGATTCTGGACCTGAGGTGGGACTTGAACTCATGAATTACGGAGATAAAAATGCAAACAGGGTACATCTTTTTCTCTGAAATTGAAGGTACTGTTTAATTTTCGATAGTATTCTGTTACATGCGAAATATTTCTTAGGAAGGCCTAGTGGTACGAGTAGGGTCTTCAAAGCGAGAGACCCTCAGTTCAATACCAGCCACTATTGAATAAAGAGGGGTGTTGCCTTCTGCCTGCACGTTATTTAAGTTTCTTCCTTAGCAACACAAGAAATAAAGCTCTAAAAAATCCTGGTCAGGTATGTGGCGACTGTTGCTTAAGACAACCCATTTTTTTTTTTTTTTTTTTGAGTGCCAGCCAGACTGGCAATATGGGTGCGCTGCTCCATTTTTTCAACTGAACCGGAATTGGGCGTGGAATCCGACTTCCTCAGTACACACATGCCATAGGAACCCGTTTATAGGGTAGGCAACCATTCATACAAGGAAAGGATAAAGACAGGAGAAAGTACATCCATGCCCGAATCGGGATTCGAACCCAGACCTCCCTATCCGCAGTCAGACACGCTGATCACTAGACAAGACAACGCATAGTATCATGATTTATGAATTGTATGACTTTAACCTAATTAAAAGCAAATTATTTTTCCGAATCTCACCCAAATATATTTAAAAAAGTGGAAGAAATTAAAAAAAAACCTATACACACGTTTGTGTGTATAGGTTCCATTAAAGCATCTGTTAATGTCAACCGCTCGTTTAGCTTCCCGGACAATTTTGCAGAGACGATGTGTCATATTCAAGTGTTGCAAAGGCGAAAACCCTGAAAATTTTTAAATACACACACTGATAGATGTGCATGCTAGAGTCGCAATATATTTAGGAAAAGGAAAAACATTTGAAAGCTACGCTAGAGCATTTTCTTTTTTGATCACAAGAATTTGGAAGATTTATTTATTCATCAATATTTATAATTAAAGTGCGATCAGCTTGTTGATGAAAATTTAAAGAAATTCAAGAAAAAAAATTTATTTATTCGATCTTTACTCTCACAAATCAAATGCAAATCGTTTTAATAAAGGAAATGTTTTTTTGTTAGAAAAAAATAGTTTTCCCTGTCCCAGTTTTATTCGAGAGAAACCAATGTAGTGAAGACTATTGCTTCTATTCGCAGAGAGGATTTTCCTCAATGACTTAGAAGTTAGAGGACAATCTCGGGAAATGGAGGAAAATGAAGAAAGGAGTTATTTGGGGAAATTGGTTTCACGCTACTAGTTGTTCACGTAGAGATGGAAATCGAGGAGGGGTGGAGAGACATTCAACTTCGTTTGCTTTCCTGCTCTCGTTTTCAAAAAGCCCGATTCTTACGAAACTTTCTTTTGGGTTGAGCATTCAAATCATAGTTGAAATCCATGCGTTTAGAACATAAATTTATAATTTCATTAATTTTTGAAAAAAAAATATTAATAATAACGTTTGTGTGTATAGGTTCCATTAAAGCAATTTTAGTGTCAACCACACCTTTAGCTTGCCAGACAATTTTGCATAGACGATTGGCCGTATTCATGTGTTGCAAAGGAGAAAACCCGGAAAATTTTCAAATGCACACACTGATAGATGTGCATGCAAAAAGAAGTGCACCTCTTCCCTTGAGGATGCTCCATCATTGAATTTCCCACTCCAAATAATGCAGCCCTTCAACAAAATCGTGAAATACATGTCAGAGTTGTATTTTTTTCATAATTTTATTAGGTTGGAGAAAAAGTAATCCATTACTTTTTCGGTAGACGTCTGTAGGGATCGTTATCTCGTGAGGTATCTGTCAAACAATCTCAGATTTGTGCTCGTTGGAAAGGTGACATTGGACACTAAAATATCCTCTTGCGGTTTTTTGTTTGATTCATTCAGTTACGAGTACAAGGTTTTAAAAATGGAAGACAACAAACAGAAAATTCGATACATTTTCGTTTTTCTCTTGTAACGGCGAAAAAGATAGCCGGGTGGCTAAAATTGTGAAAGGTGTTTATCGTCCTATATATGACTGTAACAAGTTACGCACAATTTTTGTTTCGTCGATTCCGTTTGGGTATTTGGATGCTAAAGATGCACCTCGCATGGATTCAACATCGTCGAGAATGTCTATAAAATATCAAAAATGATCAAACTTGACAGCATGTCAGCAGTCGTAGCTTCGCACAAGACCTAAAAATCTACATGAAAGCTGCTTTAAACCTTTTTACAAAGCGAATCTGAAAGAAGTTACATAAAGTTCACGTAAAAATAATGGATTTCTTTTTCCCCAAACTAATTGGATCTGGATTTTAAGGATGATATTTCTCTCTACCAGAGCAACTGAAATAGACAACTGACTTGTCCTTCTGACCACACTCAAAGAGTTCGCGGTGACCTGGTTGATTAAAGTGTCAGTCTCACCATCGAGAGGTTGAGAGTTGGAATCTCGATTTAACTGAAGAACCATCGTGCTGAATAAAAGCGGCTAGGGTTGCTCAATAGATCATGAGTTCCATTTTATCCGAAATAAAATACTTGTTTGTGTGGTGGGTCAAGTACTGGGGGCTCTTCTCATTGGTTTAAACTTCTAAGTGTGACAAAGATTCTCATTCAGTATCTTCTACCTAACTGGTAGAGTTAAACTCTGGGTTAGAATAATACAACTCTGGTAGAATCCAACTCAGGACGTTACACACGCACTCAAGAGATTGTATGAACACTCTCAATCTCTACTTTGCACCTTAGACCTCATAGAACTGGAAAAGTAAGTAAACCCTCCCTGCATAAAGTCAGGCATCGAGCTTGCTGCCTTCCGAACGCGAGAAAAATGCCATTTTCCAACAAGCTAATGCCACGTCTATATTTTATCAAAGTACTCACCTGTTTCTATAACTAATCTTTCTTAGAGTAAGAGATTTCTAAGCTTCATATCTAATAATCCAGAAAATATGTGCTTGTTTGTTCTGACTTATAGTTGTGAAAAAGTATTTTCCTCAGGTATAATTCTATAAAAAAAATGGGCTAACCGATGAATATTTGACCTCATTTTTCAAAATGAATGCATAGTAGTAGGAATTTTAATCTGAGAAACATATAAAAATTAAGTTTCACTTTTGATGATCCCATTTCTATATGCAATGATATTTATTTACTGTTTAGAAATAATAAATTGGTGCAAGTTTGTATGTCGTTCTATTCTAACTGTTTGTATATACGAGCTAATAGAACCAGGACTTTATTTTAAAGAAGATTGCTAACTACTACAAATACCTACCACCGGTTAAAGTTACAGAATAAATTAAACAATCGAATAAATGTGAAAGATGAGAGAAATTATTACTTTTTTTTTGTCACGTTTACAAAAAATATGTAAATTACTGATTTAGATTAATTTACTTTTAATGTTTAATATAGAATACATTTGTTACAAAATGGGATTATTATAATTAACAGTAAATGCTATGAAAGTAGATTGCACAAAAGTGGGAAAAATAATATTGCAGCGGCGGGAATAAAAAATAACAAAAAACACACATGCCATATGTACCCATTTATAGGGTACGCAACCATTTTTACAAGGAAATGACAAAGACAGGAGAGAGAGGAAGTACATCCATGCCCGAATTGGGATTCAAACCCACGACCTCCTCATCCGCACACCCTGACCACTAGACAGGTGGGTGGCCTTAAAATTATTGCAACAACATATTAATTATTTATTTTTTATTTAAGGTAAATATCAATCATCAATATGGAAAAAAGATGCCCTTCAATATTTATAATTAAAGAGAAGCAGAGATTGCGTCAGATCAGCTGCTTCCTATTGATATGCAGTTATCAAAATGAATGAGTGGCATTCAGTTTTATTTATGTATCGAGTGTTTCGAAAGAATAATAACTGAGTTGCGGGGTCGTTATTGTCCGTAACGAAATTATCAAAAATTTCATAAGCAACAGTGTTAATCCTTCATAACAAGTATATAAATAAAAGTTTTGCTGCTGGAGGCCGCCTTTGGTCAAGGTCTCATTCAAACCAGATGACCTCTGATTGGCGGGCGATTATGAAATGGGAGTTGACGAGCGTCCTTTCGGTGAGCCTTGATTCCTATCAATCATAAGTCACATCATTTAATTAACCGACCGAACAGGGTAGTTACATTTTAAGTTATTAATATTGCTGCATCAGCGAATAATCGAATTTTTAAATAATATTTTATTTAAAATGATTAGATTTTAAATAATTCATTTGTTTTTGCTTTATTTAAGCAAGTGACACTTACTTATGAGGTAAACTCACTGGGGTGCGCTACTCCACTTCTCCAATTAAACCATAATTTGGTGTGGAATCCGACTTCCTCAATACACACATGCCATAGGTAACCACTTTATAGGGTAGGCAACCATTCATACAAGGAAAGGACAAAGACAGGAGAGAGAAAAAAAGAAAATACATCCATGCCCGAATCGGGTTTCGAACACCCAGGACCTCCCCATCCGCAGTCAGGCAAATTGAATGGGGTCATTAGACAGAGTGGTCGGCAATTTATATCATGAACTATATATATCAGGAGTGGCCAAACTTTTGCGATCCGGGGTCTACTCCACATTTAAAAAAACTAAGGTGGTCTACCAATGGCAGAACTAAATTAATATACATATTTATTTTCGTTAAGAAGAATAAATGGTAAATTATGTAATTTTTCTAAAAAAAAACTTAATATTAATATTTACAAAATAAAAATTTTCTGACGAAAATAATCAAAGTATTCATTTACCAAAAACTCTGACCAACCTATTCATTTCATTTAGTTGAAATTTGGTAATATCTGCGACCAGTTTATCATATTATGGCTGGTACGAGCTTATTGCAATGCATAAACACGAAATTAAATGTTCATCTGTTAAATGTGACCCATGTTTGTATTTTGTTCAAGGTTGAAAAAGCAGATTCGGAAAGATACCTCGATCAGAAGTATGATTTCAAATACAAAATCAATTTGTAAATATTTGGAAACGTTTCCACGGAAATTAATTTCCAAAAATCAGTATAGCTAAATAAGCTCTGGATTTAAGAAATATATCGCATCTTAATTCAATAATTTCTTCCTCGACCGTGACTGATGTGACATCTCTTGAATGTCCTATTTTTTCAGATACTCCATCAATGTTGACATTTTCATTAAATGGGGAAATATCATAAAATTAAATATATCTCTCAACCTAATTAAGTCAGCGAATCTTCTTTCAAATTCTTCAAACAAAACAAGTAAGTATTAAGCGAAATCTTCGAAGTCTCGGTTTGGATTATGGATGCACTCTTCCTCCTTGTTTTTGAAGTTTCTCAATTCATGTTTTCTTAGTTGAGATTAAAACCTTTCTATAGTTTTTTAATTGTTTTAATCGCGCTCATCATGTCCGTTTTAGGATTTAAATCGTAAATCTTTAATAGTAAATCTTTAAATAGTAAACCTTTGCACAGTTTGTTTTGGGTTTTAAAGCGTAGACTGTAATAAATTTTTATTTTAAATAATTCATTGATTCTATGTCATAAGTCGTAAATTAAATTGTTAATATCCGAGGTCATTATCGGGATGGTTGCGTGGACTACCTAAAATGCCTTCGCGGTCTATCACTCGACCGCGGTCGACGTCTAGGCCACCCCTGATTATATATACATATATATATATATATATATATAATGTAAAATACTATGCAATTTAACATAGCAATTTATGGCATTAACTTTACGTGTTGGCATTTATAAAAAGTTAAAAAAATAGACTTTAAAATCAATATTTTTCATTAATTTTTAAACGTACAAATATAAATATTGCTTATTTAATTTATTTTAAATAATTTTGCTTTTATTATTTTATTGATATACTTTGATGATTTGCTATTAAAAAATAAATTTTTTTAAATCACAAAATTTAAGTCTTATTAATATTTATTTCATAAAAATCTTAATCTCGTAATATTCTTAATTAATATTTTTTTCGTAAAAATAATTTAAATTTTGAAATGAATAATTTTTATAGGTTTTTACCAAAATTTAGAGATGAAACTGTACTCATTAGAGTGGGAGGTCCTGCGTTAAATACCAGCTGTTTTTGCAAAATAAAATAATCTCTATTATGTGAGTTGAAGTTGTGTTTCTGCTCTCAGAATCCGATCTGACAGGTGAGTAATTTGCCGCATAATTGACCACTTAGAAAATGTCCATAATGTGCTAGCTTAAAAATACTACGTATTATCATCAAATAGGATTTTTCATTTATAGTTATTCACGTGTCATGAGGGAAGAAACAGGGAAAACTCCCGAGCACTCACCTCGACGGACGTACATCGAGAAGCGCAATACCCATTCGTCAACAATGACTGGGCTCGAAATTGGAATCTGCAATTTGGAAAACCACCATACGAGAATACGAGGACCACCAAAAGTTGCATTGGTTGGGATTCGAACCCGGGTCATATTCTTGGAAGGCTAATCCTTATGTCACTAGTGTTTTGGGAAGAAAAAGACTGCCAGATTATTTAAGGCTTTTGTAAAACATTTCATCGTGTCTTCCGTGAAGTGTTTTTCATGGATAGTGGCCCGTAATGACGTGTCTCAAGAGAGGGAACATAGAAAACTCTCAAGCACCCACTTTGATATACGTTTTGTGTCAGCAAACCTCCATGCGTCTAGCTCGAGAGGAAGTTTACCAGTTTAGGTCACTGAAGAATTTATTTAATAGTTTTTTTATTCAGAACTTTGAGAGATAAACGTTTATGGAGAAGATTTAAAAGTGTATCATCAATCTTCGATAGTTCAGCAGTGACTGAGATCGAACCCGGCGCCATTTCCTCCGAAGATCGGAGTTCTGCCACTTGGCCACAGTGAGCCTTATACCTTTTGAGGCACGTGATGCAATCTGCTTCCTGTGATAGGTCTTCTGGAAGACGTAGTAAACTAAGGATGTCCAGACATTTGACAATTGCATTGCTGTTTGCTGCAGGGTCACACAAGTGATTTTTTATTAATTCCCGAAGCCCAAGTGGAGGAGGAAACTATCATGATGAAAAGAGAGAATTCCGTACGGGATCCACTACTTCTCCGCTGATGTGGAGTGTCGAGGAAGATGCTCAGGTGTTGCCTTCGTCACCTGACCGTAGTTCATGCTGAATGTGGTTTTAAATTCCAACGTTATTATATACAAAGTAGAAGTAGGGTGCTACAAACTTATTCCTATAATCTAACCTTTAACCAAGTAATCTTTTACCGAAACTATCGCGCATTATTGATATCGCCTGAAATAAAAAAAAATGCCTCTAAACAGTGATTTTGATTTGACTTAAGGGGAAAAAAAAAAGAATCTAGGAAAGAAAATAAAAACACGACCACTTTTGCAGTTTCCCAAATTTCTACATATTTTCAATTAAACAATATTATCTAAAAAGTATATATTTTAAGGACTCAATATTTCTCAGTACTCCTCAAAGTACAACTCTCGTTCAATTGCAGCCGTTAATGCATACTGTTTGACGTGTTATCAGCATGCTTATCTGTCGAGGTGAGTGCTTGGGAGTTTTTTTGGATTTCCTGCCTCATGAATCGTGCAGTCCATAAAAAATTCTCTGAGAAGACTAACTTCAGGCTTGTTTACCATAACTTTCAATCAATTGAGTTATTTTCATTGAGTCATCGACATCACTGTACCAAAAATTAAATAAATAAATTGCATATAGTTGGAGATTTCATAAATTAGTGCCAGCAGATTGTTGTAGGGATTGAAGCAACAACTGTTTTAATGGATGAAGGATGCTTAAAAGAGTTAGCATAATTTGACATTTAATTTTTTTTCACTTATATATCTGGTATTATACACGATAAAGATTCGCTGATGTCGAAAGAAATATCGAAGACAACTGAGAACGAATTAAAAGATGGCTGATTTTCACGTGAATCGGAGCTTTAATAGCTGGCTTGCGCGCTATGTTCCATTGATGACTCAAACAAAATGTATATACAAAAATATTCTTTAAAAAAAAAAACTAAGTCCAAAAGCATATATATATTAGGTTGGGAAAAAAGAAATCCATTACTTTTACGTGAACTTTTTGTAACTTCTTTCAGATTCGCTTTGTAAAAAGGTTTAAAACAGTTTTCATGTAGATTTTTAGGTCTTGTGCGAAGCTACGACTGCTGACATGCTGTCAAGTTTGATGATTTTTGATATTTTATAGACATTCTCCACGATGTTGTATCCACATGCGAGGTGCATCTTTAGCATCCAAATACCCAAACGGAATCGACGAAACCAAAATTGTGCGTAACTGGTTGTTACAGTCATATATAGGATGATAAACACCTTTCACAATTTTAGCCACCTGGTTAGCATTTTCGCCATTATAAAAGAAAAACGAAAATGTATCGAATTTTCTGTTTGTTGTCTTCTATTTTTAAATAATTGTACTCGTAACTGAATGAATCAAACAAAAAACCGCAAGAGGATATTTTAGTGTCAAATGTCATCTTTCCAATGAGCATAAATTTGAAATTGTTTGATAGATACCTCACGAGATAGCGATCACTACAGACGTCTACCGAAAAAATAATGGATAACTTTTTCCCCAACCTAATATAATATACATTTTTTAATTAATTTATCATTATTTTCTTAGCAAAATATTAATTTTGCAAATCGTTTTCGGATGCAAATTGATCTTTGCTTTGCTTTTTTAAATAATATTTCAAATTATTACAAACATCCATAAAGAGTACTTTAAAGATT
>JAPDSC010164660.1:0-10659 GCA_026290005.1 Latrodectus geometricus
TTAAATATAGAAAAATAAAGCGTAATAATAAAGCTGTTGCTAATAAAGGGTTCCCAAATTGCGACTTCACAGCAATCTGTTAATTCTGGGAGTTGAACATGAAGCACTGTAGTGAAGACAGTTGCCCCTACCAAGGATCTCGGAATCGCCGGTAAACGCACATAATTTTTTGCCCTATATAATTCGGGATAGCTGGTTAAGGGGCGGGACAGATCTTTCCTTCGAGGCCTAGGTTTAGCCTTAATAAGATAATGAATATATGACGATATCTTTAAATATTCCACTTTGATCTTGAATTTCAATGACACTATTAGGGAACTGATACGAGAAGAAGCGATGAAATTCATGACTGAATATAGGATCATTGGAAATTTCACATTTTCTATAAATAATGTCGATATCATAAATGGCAACCTCAGTATAAAGACTTCGTTATCATATGAAAGATAGTTCTATCTTACAATGAAAATTCTTTCAACTTTGGCAGGGAGATTGGATGACACATATACAATTTTATTCTGTTGTAAAATCATTTTAAATGGATTTTACGAACAGAAAATATTGATAACAGTAGAATAACATTTTTCAACAAAATTTTTGGTGTCAATTCAATTATAAAAAAATAAAAAAAAAGATTTGTAAGAGGAAAACTAGAACAGCCGATGCGTCTTAAACAGAAGTCTTAAAATTTTTTAACACAATATTTAACACTGACTAACCAATAAAAAAAGTTAAGAATTATTAGGATGTTTAAGAAATCTTGAACATTGTTGAGAAATATTGAAGCAGAATTGACAAAGATTAGTGTAGCTTAAGTGGTATCACTATATTGTATAATTAACATTGTCATCTATTTCTGATAATTTGTTCTTAAATCTACAGTATTTATAAAGGACTGACATTTATGTGACCAATTTAATTTTATATATTTAAAGACATAGAACTAAATCATCAAAGCGAGTTCTTGACGCAGAGCAAAGACATTTCTAGAGATTGCAAATAGTTCAAGAGCATTAAATTCAGTAAATTAAAAATTCATTGCTAATAAAAAGCCCAACATTTATCAAAAGTTTAATACAGAAGAACCAAACACCAAGTTGAATGTCAATACTCGTGGATAATCCTATATAACATATGCTACATAGGATTATCCACGAATTCCAAAACATTTCTCATATCTTTATAACAGTAACAGAAACAATTTAACTAAATAAAACTATAAAGATAACTAGAATTTATTTAAAGCAAAAATAATTTAGGTATATGCGAATAACAGTAAAAAATTACAGAAAAAACCTTTCTAAACTTAGCAATAACATGACGGATTACTACAGAGTAATGTAGCAGAAGAGGATAAAATGGTGTTCCTGTAGCTATGAAAAAACTATTTCAAATATAGTATAAAAATTATCCATAATGCAAAACAAATCCTAATAATTATTTATTGAAAAATCAAATGTTAGTAACACCAAAATTATAACATAATTTTTATTTACATTTCGTTTTTATTTTGTTATGGTTTACTATATAATATGGAGATAAAATCAATTTTAATTTCCTCTTATTACGAAATAAAAGCGCATCCAAATAAAATAATGCAGTGGTTATATAACAGCAAAAGAGATTGTATTGAAATGATTACATAATGAATCCCTTGATATTAACTTAAATTTTTTCACAGAAAAATAATAGAAATTACATAAATATAGTTTAAAAACAAGAGAGAAAAGTGTGTGTTATGCTATTGAAAAACTTTCTAATAGTATTTAATTTAAGAAGTACATTAATTTATTGGTAATTTAAAATAAATGTACAAATTCCTATCATAAAAATATTTCTCCATTCAATTAGTAAAATGACTAAAGAACCAATAAGTATGTAAATTCTTCGTAAAACGTAATTTCTAGTACTTTATTTGTCACTATCTTGTAATCAATCATGTGTTCTACTTTTTGCCTTTTTTTTTTCAAATGAAAGGAAATCTTAAAGAGCTTCTATCCCGTAAACTCAGATAAAGTATACGAACAATATCGAACATAACTAGATAAATTAAAGGCATTAAAGTATCCGAAAAATCCAAACTGAAACTTGATTAGCTAATGGGTAGAATCTTCAGGTTCCCATTTTTTTCTTGCTCCGCCCTATTAAAAAGACATCGCAGGCTCTCTCCAGCTTATTCGGGAATATTCTTTAAGTACTCGATAGTAAGCGTGAAAATGATGTGCCCGTAACATTGCATAGGCATTAAAGGTTGCGTGCACTCTTTTGCGGATAATGAAACGCATCAAAATAGGCTAGACCTGCTTTTCTACTCTTTAATCAATTTTCCCTATCAAACGAATAATTATGTGTTTGCGTGCCATGGCTAATGAAATATCTAAGCAGAAGACGTGTTTAGCCGTTATACAATTACACTTTCCAATGGTCCAATGCAAATGAGCTAGACTACCGATAATTAGCAGACTGTGGTCTCCCTAGTATTGGAGAAAGGGAAAACAGCGAATTCGTGCCCTTCTATATTGGACCTTAACTCTTTCCCCGTTTTCAAAACGTTGCGTATTCTTATGGAAAACAGGTGGCATGCAAAGGGTGCTAAGCGAATGCACTGTCTCAAAATGAAAACTTTGACCTCGCTTGAGCTAAAGAGCATATTTAATTAATGAAGTTCTATGAAAACCTAAATTATTTCATTCACGCATTTGTTTGAAAAAAAATGTGAAGTTGAAAAAGAAAGATTGCTTTAAAAAAAGAGTGAATTTACATCTCTGTATTCCTTTATTTGTCATAGGAATTAATTGTCACAATTTGAAAGGTTATAAATAATTATCATAACAATAAATTTTTAGACATGTATTCAAAAATTATTTAATAACACTGAACTGAATAGAACATTTTATTCATTGGCAGAATAAAATAATTTCTTAGAATATAATACGCTCAAAAAATCAATGAGTTTTTTTTTTTTTTTTTTTTTTTTTTTTTTTTTTTTTTTTTTAAGTGTATGTAAAGGATTTTAACTTCAGTGATTTTTTTAAATATCAAGTTATCATGATATTAGCGAATAATTGTAATTAAATCATGTATACATGTTCTGTAACAAGCATGGCATAAGAACACATTTCATAAAAATTGGTATTTTTTTAAATATAAAAATAATTTAAGGAATGTACAGGTCTGTGAAAGGAAATAATACAGCTTTCTTCAAAAAATATTTCTTATTTATAACACATTGAAGAGAACTATAAATAGAAATGTATTGAGTAGGAAAGTACTCAGAAGGGCTTTATTACATCTTAAATTTTTAAAGAAAATCATTTATCCTTTTTTGAATAATTTTTAAAGCTGCTAAGCAAATATATAAATTAATAAAAGGAAATGGCCTATATAGTTTATAATATGTAGTAAATATAACTTGAAATAAAATGACTGGTTATAACACTTTAATTTGCCTGTGAATTCATTTTACTTGAAATGTCTGTAGTTGAACCTACATTATAAGATAAGCAAAGTATTCAAAAGTTATCATATGACTACCGTTTATTTGATGCTTAGGAATGTAATTGTTTTTTTTTAATCATGCTAATAATTCTTCCATTCGTCTGGTACACAGAAATTTAAATTTTCTTAGCAGCAAAAAAATATTTCTATTCATTGGTTATTCCAAGATTTGCTGGCTAAGATTCAAATGCTCTATTTTGTACTTCTTGTAGAAACAACTGCTTGTACATAATTTAACTCAGAAATATTTAAGCATGTAGAATGAATAAGCTCCCTGGTTGAATACTTTCCAGTAGATGTAATATTTCAAATTCTTCCTTCATCATTTTTTTAACTATAAAATTCAATTTTGAAAAGTGTTGTCCATAATCTTTATCACAAAACACGACTGTATTTCTCCTGTTGATCAACGAATTTCAAGACTGCACTTTTCTATGATAAATTCTTACTTTTATCATCTTTACAAGAATCTCCAAAATTAATGATTTGCCTCAGAAAACCAGAAATAGAAGCAATATTTATCTTGGGAATTATACAAAAAAATATATTATTATAATTGTAATCTTAAATATCTATATACTTTGTTTTGAATATTTTCAGTTAACCTTAAAATTTTTATTCAGGTTGGAATACAAACTTTGTAAATGCTATTTGTTTTGATAATTATATATTTTTAAGCTGTATTTGCATTATTTCTCAGAAATCAACTTTAATAACTGTTAACATTTAAGTCCATTTTATAATTTTCCTTCCTCCTCTTTTTTTGCTATAAAAATTTTTCTTGTCTTAAAATTATGAAAAACTTTAGAAATAAAGTAATGAGTGTTATTTTATCTTAGACATAATACCTATGGAAACAGAATGGAATTATAAATTTATTTTATGAATTATAACCAGATTAAAATGTCTAACAAATCTAACAAAATTCCTAATTTAACATTCAGAATTGATCTTAAAAATGTCAAGAATTCATTGTGGTTTTTTATTTTTAAATTGGAAAAATGATCAATGCATAGTCAATGTTTGATAATAAATATGACAAAGAATTATAAAAATTGCATAAAAGAATGATCATTTTTTTATTGCCTCATCACACAAAACAAGATTTTGCTGAGCAAAATTTAAGAATTTTTACTTCGTGAATCGAAAAAGTACTCTGAGAAATATATTTTTTTAAAAATGATAGGATCCAACGTTTATTATAGCCATTTCTTAAAAAGTCACGTGTTCAAACATTCTGCTGTTGCTGTATCGGTTTTTATTAGAGTTTCGGAGTAAAAAAAGAACATTATGAAAAAATATCAAAATCTTGTAAGAGCACTCCAGATAGGGATCGAATCAAAATGAATCAGGTTTCAGAAATCAAAATATTTTATTAAAACTTTCAAGGAAAAAAAGCAGGAACTACATGGTCAGAGAAAGAAAGATTAACAATCATAAAAAGAAATATTTGTAGATTTCCATCTTCAAAACAGGAGAAAATATACTTTCGACTTTTGGAATATTCCCCAAGAAACATTTTGGTAGGTGAATGTATAAAATTCAATCCCTCATAGTAAAAAGGCTCCAATTTCCCCCCCCCCAAACGTTATCAGGGATAACAACATCAGCAAAACAAAAATTCCTGCAACTTTATTTTTCTGCTTCAGCAACAATAATGAGCGGTTGTGAAAGCAGCCGTTATCGCAGTGGGACACAAGCAAGATGTTATTGAATATCGTTACTAGGCACGACGTCGTTTTGCATTTTATTATACAAATAAATTCGAAAGATAGCTTTAGATGACAACCAACTCCTCTGCCAGTGACAAAAAAATCCCTTCAAATCAATCGATTGTTCTTTAAGAGAGTGCTGCGTACGTTTTTTATTGTGGTTTGTAAATGTATTATAAATGTGCTGCTGTGTCGATATGAGCAAATTTCCATTTTTGGTAGAAAATAAGTATTGTACCAGTTCTGACGCAAATGCTGTCATTAAATAATTAATTTGCTCATTATTAATTTGATTTACAATTCAATGGAAATTAAGAATATTTTTAATATATTTTAAATAAATGAAATTATTATTACCCATAAATCGGTGTTTTGCATACCTGATTTTTCATAAAATCTACAGTTTGTAAGATTCTTTATATTATAAATATACATACGTTGGCGTATTATTGATTCATGAGTCGTAATTATAGTTTGTTCAAATTAATTAATAATATAATTAATGGGTTACTTTAATTAATAACAATGTACATGTTACATCTAATCCATATGTATATATAGATTCACAGCTTATGAATAGAAAGATAAATCTTAAAAATGAAAACATCACATTCGAATAGAAGCAAATTCTACAAATTTAGTAAATAATTTAAAATATTCAAAATTGTAACACAAACCAATTTTAGTATATACTTTTCTTGATATTTGTGATAAAGTGTCTCTAAAATGAATCTCTTCACAAATAAAAAATGCATAATTGAACAATACAAAGAGGGGATTATAAATTTTTTGTTGTTGAAAACTAATCTAAATAAGTTTCGTGAACTTTCGCTGATTAATACATTATTTTATGTAAAAATAGCTAAAGGAAACACAAAATATCAATACTAATCTTCACCAGTTTTTCTAATTTCCTTCACGTATTTTGTGTGCATCATTTTCTAACTATTTTACTTTGAAATATTCTTGTACAAATCAATAAATGCGTGTGGATCTAACTTAAAACTCTATACCATTTCACGCTTTAACGGGAATTTTTCTTACTGTATTTTCTTGTTATTGGAAATTATAATAATGAGAAACAATGAAGGGCAACATGTTTCATTTACTAGTTGCTTTAGTAAATGTCGTATAAATTCAAATACACTTCGTCATAAAACAATGATTTCATGAAAAACTAACTTCACATATTTAGTGACAGTTAAATAAATAATTACAAAGTTTACATCCTTATACATTCAAACACAAGCTGTCAGTTGAATACTAGATTCTGTTGTCTTCAGTTCATCAATTCGTAGGTTCATCTCCTTTGTTCAATCTATATATAAACGTCCATGTCAGGTCTATCCATCATAATCTCCAAAATTTCACACCAGGCCTGATTAACATGTCTCTAATTTGTTTTCTCATCATAAGATAATTGATTATCAATTATTATAATGCTTTTTTATAAAGCGGAAATCTTGTTCATGAAATGAATGTTTTCAACTGATCTAAGGGGTGAACTATAGCAGGCATTTCTTATAGCTTTTAGCAGTTTTACTCACATTCGTCTAAAACAGTTACTTGTAAAGCCTTTTATATTCCACTAGATACGTAGAAAATATTTTGGTAATAAATGATTCATCTTGGCATTACTTTTCTTTCACCAGGTTTCACTTAATGATTCATTACGTTTCAAATAGCCATAACCACTTCACCTTTCATTAGTTTTAGGTTTATAACTTCCTTCACCTTTTCCTCAGATAGCATTTCATGCTAGCTTGTTTAGCAGATTTTTTCACTTCAATACACTTGCTTCTTTGTTCTGGCGTTGAGTGTATGTGACATGAAACTTCTTGCCATATGAAATTTTTCGCATGTGCTTAAGTAGTAAAAATATCTGACCAAAACCTGATTTGAAGTAATATTAATTATTCATAAAATCTTTTTAGCGTGACATTATTTTCATGAGATACTGATTACAAATCTTCATGATTAGCCTAATTAGACTTGACTCATATAACTAGTTTCAATTCTTTAAACATGGTAATTTTGATATCTAAGTCAAAATAGTCTTGTTTAAATCATTGAAAACCAAATTTGTATTTGCGTTTTTTTTTTTTTTTTTTTACAATTACTTTACAATTATTTTACAATTTTTTTACAATTTTTTTTTTACAATTTTTTTTACAGAATAGATTGGTTGAAATGATTTTGCAGCACTTTTTCTTTGGTGAAATTCACAAAGAATGGAATTATGGATAAATGTTTTGTTGTATTGCATTTTTCAGGTTTGAAAGTTCAACTTTTTGTCTGGTAACCCTAAATTGTATAGCCCAGTGTTTCTCAACCTTTTAGTATTCACGGCCCAATTTTCAATCATAATTTCAATCACACACCCTCCCCTCCTCCCCACCGCATACAATAAAATATATACAATAATAATGTATTTTGAGTATTTTGGCGCTAAACCTACACTACAACCTTAATTTAAACTTTACAAATTACCAAGAATACCGAAATTTATTGACATTTTGCAACACCGACCCTCAGCATTGAAAAAACAAGAATCCTATGCTTTTTTATTGCTCTTGCGTCCCGCCATGTCGGGCATTCTCACGGTTTCGCGAGAAGATTCGATTTGTCTGGAATTTGTCTGGTCAGCAAAAAATTAAGCTTGGAGCTTGCGCAGATGTGAACAAATGTTTTCTCAAGGGAGAAAGAGAAAATTCTATGACGCCAACTTCAATTCCAGACAATCTCATTCGAGTCGATCCTTCCATCGCTACTGAATCTATTCTGAATGTGTATATTATATATTTTTTCATGTAATTGCAATTCACCGTATTAAATATTCACGGCAGCAGACTTATGCAGAATCATGGATAAATTTTGAAGCGGGCGTAAGCGAGCATTAGACGATATACAAGCATCAACAAGAACACAGACGAGCGTGGTTTCGAAAATAAAATCAAGAAAATATTCTCAAGAATACTTAAATTTTGGGTTCACTAGTACTGAAGTAAATGAAGAAGAAAGGCCCCTGTGTATCATTTGCTCAAAAATGTTGGCGGCAGACAGCATGAAACCTAATAAACTTAAACGACATTTGGAAACGCTTCATAGTGAGTACGTAAACAAACCCAGAGAATTCTTCGAATTAAAATTAAAATCATATGAAAAGCAAAAATCATTGTTTAAAAAAACTTTGTCTGTGAATGAAAAAGCTTTAATTGCCTCTTACAAAGTTTCATATAAAATAGCCAGATGTAAAAAGCCTCACACCATTGGTGAAGAGCTTATTTTGCCAGCCGTGATTGATATTGTAGAAATTATGTTTGGAGATAATTTTGCAAAACAAATGCAGTCTATACCTCTTTCAAATGATACTGTTGCCCGTCGAATTGTTGATATAGCTGAAGATGTAGAGTGTCAGCTTTTGTCGAAGTTGAGTTACAAATTGTTTTCAATACAACTCGATGAGGCAACAGATAGTAATAAAGATGCTCCTTTCATTGCCTATGTTAGATTTTGTGATGATTTGTCAGTAGTAGAAGAATTACTTTTCTGCAAACCAATAGAACTCAAAGCAACAGCACTCGCTTTATTTGCTATCTTAAATGATTTTATGAACGAGGCAAACATAGAATGGAAAAATTGCGACGAAATATGCACGGATGGTGCTCGTTCTATGTCAGGAACATTCCAAAGTAGTCAAGCACTTGTGAAACAAAAATCGCCACAGTGCGTCAGGACCCATTGCATGATCCACAGAGAAGCTTTGGCTTCCAAAGAAATGAGTCCTGGTTTGAATATTGTGTTAACTACGGTTGTAACCGTTGTAAATTATATAAAAATGAGATTCCTGAAATCAAGAATCTTTTCCACACTTTGTAAAGACGTGGGTGCAGTACATTCAGCGTTACTATTTTATTGCACGGCAAGATGGTTATCACGAGGGAAATTTTTGCAACGTGTTTATGAATTAAGAGAAGAAATCTCCGTTTTTCTAGAAGAGGAAAACAGACCGGAAGCTGAGAATTTTCGCGATAGTTTATTTGTGTTGAAATTGAGCTACATATTCGAGAAATTAAATAACTTGAATCTTCAACTGCAAGGAGCAAATACACATATATTGGATACGAGTGATAAAGTTAATGCTTTTTGTAGGAAATGGGAATTGTGGAGCAGAAATTTAAAGCAAGAAAACTTAACAATGTTTGCAAATTTGAATGATTGTATTAAAACTTACAAGGCTGAAGAACAACATGTAAAAGTTGTTTTTGTAACCATTGAAAATCATTTAGCAATGCTAGCAAAGAATTTTAAAAAGTACTTTCTTGCTGACGACAAACTGATATTAAGTTACAAGTGGGTGAGGGATCTATTTCAAAATATTCCCGAAGGACTCTCAATCGAAGAGGAGGAAACTTTCATAGACTTCACGGCAAGCGGCGAAACCAAAAGACAATTTAGTAATAAATCACTCTTTGAATTTTGGGCAGGAGTGGATGATGAGTTTTCTGCACTAAAAACAAGGACGTTTCGCATTCTATTACCATTTTCAATATCTTACCTTTGTGAAACTGGATTTTCTGCGGTGGCTTCTTTGAAGACAAAATATAGATCTCTGCTAAATATAGAAAAAAGAACTGAGAGTGTCTATTTCTAATATTAAACCCTTCTTCAAAAAACTTTTCTCTGAAAGACTGGCCCAAGGAAGTCACTAATAATTATTAAATTTGTTTTTAATTTAGTAAGTTGTTTTAATTTAATAATTAATTATTAAATATGTCGAAATGTATTTTGTTTTGTATGTGTGTGTGTGTGTGTTCTTTCCTTTCAATCACTTAATCAATTTTTTTTAAATAACATTTTCTCTTCGATATGATCGTGACCCCAATTAGTGTGCTCGCGCCCCCCTAGGGGGCGCTCCACATAGTTTGAGAATCACTGGTATAGCCTATTAGTTGATATATACATACTACCAAATAAATAATCATTGGCAAGCATGTTAAAAAATGCATGAAAGAATTATGAAATACTTCTATTATTCTCGTTTAATTATCTAGAAAATGTCATAATTTAATATATGCTTTTATATGTGTATCTATATGATGCAAAACCTTGTATTGAGTATTTAGAAACTATGGTGTTTTAATTATTATAAACACCAGAGATTGATTTTCGACCAAGTGATTTTTTAAGATAGGTAACTTTTTAAATGATGACCAAACTATATTTGAGCAAAATTATATAAAATTCATACTGTATGAAATCAAAACAAAAATACTTTATTGAACTCATGGCATCTGACACATAATCTTGTGTCACTCATCATGTATTTGGTCTAAGACGGAAAGTAAGAAGAAAATTCCTTTGTATAGGTATGCCTTCTCCTAACCCATTAACTGCCAGATTTTTTTTTTAAATATTTTTTTAATATATAGTTACGTATTTACATGTA
>JAPDSC010164663.1:0-12427 GCA_026290005.1 Latrodectus geometricus
TTTTTTTTTCTTCTTCTTTTTTTTTATTAAAACTGATAAATATAAAAAGGATAGAAAATCATTCAAAGTGAACAATGAATGGTAAAAAGCTACAACGAAAAAAGAAAATTTAAATGTATGTTAGAATTCACATTTATAGCAACATAGTATCATGGTCCTAGGAGCTTGCATAAAATTTATTATATCCTAAAATTGCTGTTTGCAAACTTATGATGGCAACAGAAACGTAGGTTAGAATATATTAGTTTTCTTGGTTTGTAAGAATATTTAAAGTTATGAGCATAATGAAGTTATGTGAAAAAGATATAGTTAGATTTGTAGTTAACGTCACATGACGACAGAACTACTATTACGTAATATCCAGTGAGTGTTAGAATTCACAATTATGTTTGTTATAAAAATAACTGTTTTATTATTAATTTGAAAACATATCGCCTTTGCTTAGAATCGTCCTATATTTTTTTTTAGACATCAAAAGAACAATGAGTAACGATATGACTTTTAAATTTAAAATCACAAGTTTTAATCGTTGATATGGTCTAAGAAGCTAAAATAGCTTCCATTTTGTAAGTTTCCAGATGTTTTAGAAGGAAAGCCAATAAATTGAACTTTTACTTCGCATTTTGATTATTCAGAGCTATTTGGAAATTTTTACGGTTGGGTAGAATGTTCATAATCATTCACCAATAACTTATCATATAGCTCCAATGTGACGTGACATGGTGACGTGACTAGCTGGAGATAAAGTAACGCGAGAAAGATACTGTAGGAGGACACATAATTATTTTAGAAGAAGAATAAAAACTATGATATTTCCAGTATATTTCGATAAATAAATTTTAATTATTAAAGTTAGAATATTGATTTTAAAATGTGGTTAGATCAAAAGAAATTAAGAACAATTTGAAGTATTTAATTAAAAAATAACCGGAGATTAATTTTAGTATATTTCGGAAGTAGATTTTAGTATCTGATATATGTTAATTTATAAGATGTATTTGATGTCGTATTAAAAAATACAGGCGCTCGTCTTCACTGAATATAAATACCCAAGATAATTTTAATAAATACTTATAAATAATGAAATATTGAAAACTTGATATAATGAATTATTTTATTAACACACCTTAAAGATTTTTTTTTTTTTTTTTTTTACATTTAAAAGATTCTCTGTATTTTATTATGGACAAATATTAATTGCAAAGTGGGATTCAATCTAAATTACAGGGTTATTCTTCAGAATTGCTCTTGTGAATAATTTAGAAGAGTTAATATTTATTATCTAAAGTAGTAGAATAATATCATTTGATCATACTTTAGGTTATTCGGTGTAGAACAAAAGATATTCCTTTGAAACAAATTTTGATATACCCTGTGATTTGCATACTTTATTCCTTTAATATATTTATATTATCATAAGGTAATATTCCTTTAAAGAATGACTTTAGCTGTTAATAATGTTTAAAAATTGCAGTAGAACAAATTTGAAAAATTTTCTAATCTCGAATAATGTTTTTCGTGCCCTTTTTGATGGGTATTTTAATTCACATTTTTCTTCAAATAAAGAATGATCTAATTTGTTTGATAATTGACTGTTAGCCATTCCTCTGTTCAAGTTCATAATGTTTTCCAGTTCCTGATAAAGGAATACCAATAAAGTAGATACATCTATGTGAAATAATGGATTATGAACTCTTGATAATGATTCACCGCTCAGAAAAATTCTGACTTGCTTTGTAACTAATTATTACTTAATACATTTAAATTAAAAACTTATCCTTATATATAATGAATCTCAAAAAAATTATTTACAAATGGAGAAAACAATGTTTGATTAATCTTATTCATTACAGTGACACGACATGTGACAGTTTTCTCAAATAAAATATCAAGAAGCTTTATCTGTTGAGTCAATTATATATGAAGAGATGCGGAGAAAGGTCATAAGAGATTATAAATGGAGTAATATCTAGTGTTAATAAAAAGATAATTTTACTGGTACTTATCATTATCTAGCTTATAGGTGACAATTTTTTATGAGATGGAGATAAAGTAGGAAAAAAAGATCGCAACTTGAAAAGCTATTGTTATCTACAACTTCGCAATAGAAGTTATGAAAATCAACATGAATTACCGAGAACCCTTTAAATATGTTTTAAATAATATGAAACTATTGCTACTATTACAGCTATTTTTTAAACACACGTATAAATATTTTTAGTACATAATTTTTATTCTAAAATTGACTTTACACAATCCATAATTCTAGATAAATAATTTCATTAAAAATGATATGTTATAGTAGCATTTTTTTATATAATTTTCTTAAAAAGTGTAAAAGAAGTGTTGGTTAAATTGCGCTTTAGGTCCCCTACTTCGCCAACTCGCGAATTTGAAGCGCTTTTTCGCGCATGCTCATTAATTACTCTTTTGTTCTAGCCTTTTCATTGATCGCTAATTAAGTTTCACTTTGAAATAGCGGTAGAATTTTCACCATGGCATCAGCGATTTTGAAAACGCGCTAAGTAGGGAACCTAAAGTACATTTTCACAGAAATGTTATAACACACTTGTATTTCATTATTAACTATATTTTAAAAAGTTTCGACAATTTTTTAAAATTCACCAGATAATAATTTGAAACTCTTTCAAGTACCTGCTGCCTGTAAGTCCTCCAAAAATTCATTAGTCAAATTGCTTTGTCCATAGAGAGCGCTGTGTTTTTCCTGAGATATTATCCTTAAAGTTCTAGCTAAATCCAATCTTTTGTATATATCACCCTCTTTATAGACATCGCCAGTTTCGTTGTTAACAAATACGTTTCTATAGATAAGAAACAAAATAATATTACTGGCAACAAGTTTAAAACAATACATATCAGGGATTTGCAAAGATTAAGTAAAAATATAAAATATAGGTATATTAAAATTCCATTAATCTCATTTATTGTAATGGTATAAAAACTTCGGATTGATATACTGGTTTCATTGCTAAAGAAATACGTTTAATTTTAGAATTATAAATATTTACTTATAATAGAAATTAAGAAATATGGAATTGTCATGTTCGTAATATTTTTAATATTAATTGTCAAATTCATAAGACTGCAATTAAACTTCATTACAAAAATTGGAACTACTTTGATATACCCCAAAATCGGAAATTTGGCGACATTTTTTCTCGCCAAGCAAAATACGTGTTTTTGGCGCCTTTTTTTCTTGCCAAGATGGATTCTCGCTAAATACAAAAATTAATAACAAAAAACTTTAAAAAAAAAACTCAAAAAAATGGTACAAAATACAAGAAAATACTAAATTTGACAACAGCAAAAATCTAAAAGCTGAAAAAACCTAAATTGGCAACACCAAAATAAGAAACAGCAACCCTAAAAAATCCGTAGGGAGTGCCAGATTTGGCGCTTAATTTTTGGTGGGGGGTATATCAAAGTTGTTCCTATTTTTCTCATATAATTATTATTTTTTATGAAAAATATATATTATAACATTAATAAAGTAAGATAACCTAATATGTTCTCGTGATAGAATATCCTCTTTGTATTTTTGCAATGCTCTCGCAAGGTGATGATTGACTTCAATACCTTCTTCACACATTTTGATCGTTGGTGGGAAAAGATCTTCCCATGGCAACACACCGTAATTGTCATGCGCAGAAACATAACCGGCAAGTTCTCCAGGTACAGCTATTGCCAATCCACCTACAATGCAGATACAATTTCAATACAGTTAAAAAAGGAGTGAACACTCAACAATGACATGAATACATAAGCAAAATGACTTAATACTTATTGTCACTATACACTTATACTGAATGACGTCGACAAATGCTGAAGACATCGAATACTGAAAGTATATATCATATCGATTAGCACATCTACTGACGAAGTTTTGTGATAATTGTGGTATCGAAATGAAGCCTTAAAACTCATTGCAAGATCAGACAGCAACAGTTGGCACAGTTTTCGTTTTAATAGGTGTTCATGAGGCAGTCTATAGATAAGTCATATAATATTAGGAGAGTGAGATAATTGCGTATAAAGAGTGACTGTCATGACCATCTGACATGAATCCCATCGAAAATCTTTATGATACCCTCGGACATTCTCTGTGAAGACATTTACCTCTCCCATCTTTTATTTTAGGTATGGAAATCATTTTATAGTAGGTAGGACAACTAATTAAATCTATGGTAGTTGCTTATCTATCAGAAGGAATGGCAGGATTATGAATGCACATGATTGGTGTACACAAATATAAATTATTGATTTAGTTTTTATATTTGGATTGACTTTAAACTTTTTTGTTAGTGACTTCAATATGATATCACCTTCATTTTACAGAATTTCAATTCTGTTTTCATTTTTACAAAATTAATACTAATTAATTTTAAATAATTTTTTAGTTTATAAAGTATTTTTCATTTTAGCATCGTATTTCATTATAACCAGAAGAATACTTATTTTTTTCTTTATTTCAGCTCCATATTTAAATTTTGGAAGAGGATTTCCTAGTATCATTACACGATCTTTTATTTTAACAATGTAACTAAACTTAAAAAGAAATTTAAAATATTCATTATTAACTGACTACAATCTTGATGTAGATTTTTGTAGATTTCAAATATTTATGCGTTTACATTTACTAAAATAACTGAAAAGAACTTCAATTAAGAATCTACTATTCTGGAAGCTACTGTTCAATTTGAAGAAATAGGACAGGAAAAAGTTCTAATTTTAAATTGAAAATATATTTTAAAGTAAGCGTATTTGATAAAAATATTAAAAAAAGAAAGGGACTAATTTTTTAAATTAACCAATGAAATAAAATATTTTGATTAAAATTTTTATTATTTTTTATATACATATTTAAATAAAGTGTATTTTCACTCGAATTACATGCAAAATTTTTTATGTGTTATGAAACAGTTCATCAATTAATGCTTCTATGTCTACGTAAATAATTTTATAGCATTATCTTTAATTTCAATGGAGTGGTCGTAAAAAATAGATACAATACAGAAAAGCATTAAAAAGCTTTAATTTTTTAAAAGAATAATTTCCTCTAATATTAAAAAAAATGTGAAGCATTCCGATAACTTCTATTTTAAGCTGCAATTAAAAGACAAATTAGAAATTCGGCAATTTATTTGATAAATTTTCAGTCAATTTCTTAACTCCAGTTATAATATTTCATTCATCGTGATTCATACATAATGAATCGATTCAAGTGTTTGATTCATTCATATTGTTTAGACTAATTTATAAACATTACTAAAGCTTTAATAAGAAGCGTACTTCATTATGTCTGTTATAAAATTCTAAAATTCCAACTAGGCATAAAATTTCCCATCAAATGGAAAATAATATATTATATTTAGCAGTTCAGATTTCTCTTATTTATTACCTCCAATGTCATAATTTTATTATAGGTTTTCTTTGGAAAGAACTATATAATTTAAAATTAAATATATTCCAAGTAATTATTTACATGTTATATAGTAGACTCACCAATTTTTGCAAGTGTTGCATTCCCATTGAACATATTTTCTGAAGCTCTTCTGGGTGCTACTTCACGAGCGTCAATAAAATGAGTCGTGCCAAGTTCCCTAAAAGCATGCGGAAATATTATGTAATACTTAGTGCACATGTTTCAGTCTTCTGAATAAATTCATGTAAAAAATATAGGAATATTTCATATATCAAGTAAAAATAATTAACAAAACAGTATTTAAATAATTCTTATTTATTTTCAATTGATAATAGTAATAATATTCCAATTACAGCATTCATTTTATTTATAAAGTAAATCATTTATTTTTGTCAAACACACTTATTGTATAAAAATATAATGTTTTAGATAAAAAAAAAATCTGAATTTCAATGGATATGAAATAGAAATTATAATACATGCACACAACATATAACAATGTTCTTATAATTTCTGAAAAAAAGGTAATTTTCTGGCGGTATTTGTGGTATTTATATGTGAAACCATAAATGTGCACTGATCTACGAAATTGTCTAATAGCGAACATTAATATTTTTGATAACAAGAATGATTAGCATTTTCTCCTTGAATCTTGCTATCAATATCGAACAGTAGTGACACCATCTGAATAATAGGATTATGTACTTTGGACTAGAATGTCCTTATCTGAATCTTAAACTGGTTTTTTGTGCTTTTACTTTCTGGATTACACATTTACCAGAATGGTCTTTGAAAGTTCTCTGGGTTTCTTGCAATACATGATAAGGTCCCCGATTTATGAAAAGTTGACCTGTCAAACAATAACACGCGATGGACAATAAAATACCATACAACAATCTTTGATTATTAGGCTGTTTACTATGCAATATTAAAATTTTTCATGATCAAATAGTTATATTAAAATTATTAATTTACCTTTTAATTACCTTTGACTGATGGATAGCGGTCATTTCCGATATCTGCAACTTTTATAGACATGATAGTTTGAATTTTTTAAATTGGAACCCGTGTGACATATAATAGTTAGACTTTATGAACGATGTTGAACAATAGGCGAAAATCGTAGTTAGTTGATACAGATAGATGATTAGAGAAGATATTACAGCTTCAAAGGAAAAAAAAAAAGAAAAAAGAAAAAGAACACGACAGTGCTTAATTCTGCAGGTTATAATAATTACAACTTTCAACAAGAAATGCTTTTTGGAAACTTTTGTAGAGTCAATTTAAAAATCTTGAGTGATATTTGGTAATGATGTACAGAAATTCATAATAGTGGCAGAATGAGTGTCACTGTGCACTTCGGAAATTTGGGCACATACAAGCGGAAGAAACTACCTGATATGCAACCAACCACGTGTAGTTTTGGCAAATGTCCACAGAAATATTGCATTTGTTGCTTAATTTCAATTATAAGGTTTGAGGATTTGAGCTACGATATTTTTGAATGATTAAGTGTCAATCGCTATCCAGCATCTACGATTGAAACCAAGTACTATAAAAACTTCAGGATTAATCATTACCGTCTACAATGTCTTCAGGAAAATAATCTGTGATACAAAATGACAGTTTTCCTTTATATACGGCATTTTTCGTCACTGCATGGTTTGATATGCTCAAAATTCAGAAGAATATTATATTTTATAATATTATAAAGAAAAATATATGCAACCAAAACTGGCATAAACTGAGGTAACCTCTTTTTACTTATTAAAGTTTTAGTCTCCATATTTAATTTCAAAATTAAAAAGAGCATAGAAATAAAATAATCTTACTTTTGGTAGTAGAGCATAAAAAAACCTCCTCCAAGGCCCATGCTCTGTGGCTCAACAACTCCCATGCAAAGTAATACAGCAATGGCTGCATCCACCGCTGATCCATTCTTAGATAGAATATCCCTAAATAAATCATTGTTTTAATTAAAGGACAATAAAATTTTATAAAGAATACAACACATCAAAACATTCGAAAATATAGCGCTATCGAACAATAGCGGATTGTTTTCAATGTTCTATTATTTTTGAGCATTTTTTCGTACAATTTAAATTAAAAATATTTCTTATACTTGTTTTAAATGTAATAGCAATAACAGATCTTATTTTAGAGTATGTGTGAAAAAAATACATGCATGTTTTCAATATTTAAGGAAGATGCTTAAGAAAATCTTAAAGAAATAAAGTATTACAATTATGATTATTTTAGAAACAATATAATAATGGATAATATTTTTTTTACAAATTCGCACACATACACAGGTAAAAAGAGAATACAGTTTCTATGGCATTTCAATCAAAAATAAATAAAATATATTTAAAAAACTAGGAAAGGTTATGAATTTCACAGTAATTGTCACTAGAAAACTTCAATCACTCCTTATTTTCGGAAAATATAGATGCAATTAAAAGAAGACTCTGCAAATAATAGCATTTCAAATGAAATTGGAAAAACAGCTTTTAATATTTTCAGCTAATTTAATTATATATATAACCACACACATAATATTATTTTTTAATATTTTAGAAAAGTTTTTTCTGTGATGTCACTCACGAAAAAATTTATTTGAGTAAAATTAGACTATATAAGCTAAATATGATGGGCACTAATGATAATGAGAGAAACAATTTATGAAATACTCATCATAATAGCTGATACTTTTAATGTTCTAGAAGTAGCATTTTTCAATGAAGATTTTTTCTTTCAATAATATATTTTTACAAGTACAGCAGGTATTACTTCTCAATGCATAGACAAACACTTAAAAAAGTATACACGCACAAACAGAACTAAATGACACCATATTACTTACTTTCCAATCCAAGCGCAAGGAGCAGCATCTGTAGAAATAGCAGCATTCTCAAACTTTCCTAATCTTGATTTGGAGTTGTATTCCGGCAACCATCTTCTTTTACTTTCCTGCGATGGGATAATGAAGCAGACGACTACTATAGCTACAGTGAGAGTGATGAGAACCAATGCGATTCCAAGAGAGACTTTGAATCTGATTGTCAAACTACGTCTGCGAAAGAATTCGGAAACAGGAATTTAACAATGTTGCTCATTTACAGTTAAAAATAGCTATATCGTAAAATGAAATGTACAAAAAGCTATTTAAATCAACAGTAAGACATACACAAATTTCATTTTTTGGAAAAAATATAAAATAATAATTAAGTTTTAAGTTTTTTTTATAAGACCAGTGAATCATATGTCCACTTACATAAACGCATTTGAATATGTTCGAACTTAAAGACAAAAAAATTTGTGTGAGTTTTTGTCATACTGTAATGGGATGATTATAAAAAAAACTATTTTTTAAAACTTTTATAGACAACAACAATTTAGTTTCCATCACGTGGCAACAAGAATAATTGAGAACCAAACATCAGCGGCCGTGAACTGAGAAATAAATTGTCATCTTCTGGTATTAAATGTTAATTGATATTTTGTCCTCATGTATAATTTTATAACTATTCATGGAAAATTTTAATAAATTTTGTTTCGAAAATTCTTCCAATGCAATAATTTTGGTGCTTTCATATTATCAATTATAAATTTTTTGTGTGAAATGAATTTAATGGATCATATATTTAATACTGTAGAAACTCCATAATTAATGTTGTAACTTATTTATTTGTAATAACATTTTATGTTTTTTGTAGTAAATTCTTATCGTGTGGCAAATCATTGGCAAAGTAATGAATAGCGTTTTACAATATTGTCGTTAAAAAATACAAATCCGAAATACCTAGTATATTTATTAAAAAACTCAAAACATTCAAAAGCTCAGGTATCGGCTAAATGAAAAAGTAATTTTTTAATTAACTCATAATGTCATTTCTTTTCGTAAAATGTGTTTTCCAAAAGTTCCAATTACTCCAATTATTCTCATACAAGTAATTATACATTACTCGACAAGGAAGGAAATTTTTAAAGTAATCGAATTCACGAGAAACCTACGAATATTTATCTTATTGGTCTTTTTTTTTTATACAGACAAAAACGAAATTTTTATGTAATTAAAGAGGTGAAATAAATTTTACGTATTTTTAGAAGATTTTAAGGCAATTATCAAAGTTGAAATTTGTAGATGAAATAAATAGGGAGGATTATAAGTTTAAGAGGTTAGAACAATAAAATATCTCTAAATTATGAAAATTATTAAATGGTTATATTTAAGAAAATATTTTAATAAATATTTAATTTACATTTCTTTGTGTAAATAATAGGATTATTACTCTAAGTTGAAAATAAAATCACTGAAAATTTTACTTGCTCGAAGCAACTAAACCGGAAATATTTGAAATTAATAAGAAATGTGCTATAAAATTCCGTTGGGCTATAAAATACCTTGTGCTATTGTTTGGTGTTAAAACAATAAATCATAAAACATAATTTATAAAAATTGCAACCATTTCCTGGAAAAATTGCAGAAATACCGCAAAAAGCTAGAAAAAATTAAAATTGCATTTGTTTTGTGTAAAACAAAAAAGAGGTATGAAATTCAATAAGTTTATGTGTTTGATATGGTTTACTTATTTTATTTTTCAAAGTACAAAAATAGGAAGATTACTGACATACTTTATGTAATAATATACTTGAAAAAGAAAAATTATAGCAATAAAGTCAATACTACTAATTTGTGAAAGTATTTTTTGAAAGCAATATTCACTTATTCAAATTAATACAGTAGACGCTTGTTTCTATGGTAAAACTATATTTAAGGGTGCTCTCTTGGCAAACTTGGTGATTTTTGTTTGGCTATCGATTTTATTGGCGATTTTTGTTGGCACAGAACAATAAATTGCTCTATTGCAATTAGAATACGATTGGATTTTGACCAGCTTGGCGATAAACCACGACCACAACTTGGCGAGAATCAAGAGAGTACCCTAAAGTATAGGCTAACCCTTTTTATGAAATTCATAGGGACTAGTAAAACAGTTGGTAAAATAGAAAAATAATGTATTAGATTATTAAAAATTATTTATTTATTTTACTATAAACTGCCTTTTTTATAAATAAAATACTATAAGAAATAATTTGAATGCACTATAAGAAACACATGTAAAATAAGATTCATACTTAAAAACAACACCAAAGAACAATTATTTTATTGATTGGAATTTCACATAAAATTTTCTAAAGCTCAAATCGCGTCTTTAAATTTTTGGAGCCAATCGTCTGATGCTTTGAAATTTTTTATGTTCAATTTCATACCAAAGCAGCTGTATTTCTTCTTATACGAGTATTACCATAAACATGAATGCTCATTACTCTAATTTTTCTTAGATAAGTAAGCAAATATTTTTTCAGTTTAGGATGTTTTGTTTCTTTGAAATATCTTCGAGAGGGAGATTATTATTTCCTTTTTCTGGTACTGTGTGTGTGCGTTTTCTTTTTCCAATTATTTTTCTTTTTAAAATTGTCTAAAGATTGTTCTTTGGAATTCTGTATTTTTTTGGCGATTTTTGTCTTAATATTTATTTTTGTCTACTTACAGAATTTTCTTTTTCGACAAATCCTCAACGAAATTGGCTGAATCTCTATTAGCAAACGAAACATCATAAATTGAGTTGTTCAAATGAAACGAAACCAACTACAGAACAAAAAGGCAAAAACTTTTTCCCTTTCTTTTGTTATCCCTTTCTATGTTCTAACTTATGGGGAAGAAAGAAAATTCTTCCCGTGCTCTAATGTTCAGAAAACACCACAGAAATTGAATTCAATATAGCAGTTCTTTCTCATAAAATGTCTGATATCCATTTGTCTTTGACTATTGTTCTCACAATTTCTGAAAAGCTTGCATGTGTCACTTCGTTAATCAAGAATGAATCAAGTTTTCAGCGTTATATAAGAAGGAATCAAATAAAAAATTGGAAACATATCAGATCATAAAAAATAAAAATTATGAAAGAAAACTATTTGTTAGAAACAAAAGTTCACGAAAAAGAGATTTTTCAAAATTTTAGTTCGTAAATGAGAATTAAAATTATCATTGTGTCTATGACATCAGGGTAGGGACTAGTCACTAATTCGTAAAAAAGAAAGTGTTCATAAATTAGGGTTCGTAAAAACGATCTTCTACTGTACATGTAATTTTCGTATTTTGTAACTGCTTACAAAATAAATTTGTTAATTTCAATTAAAAAAGTAAGTGAAAAAATTTTGTAGAAGTGCAAGTTCAAGAAAATTATAATTTTAAACAACAAACCAATATTGGAAATGTATTTTCTTAAAAACAAAAATACGCCTGTTAAAATGTGAAGCAAATTTCATGAATAAATCATACATTTACCATAAATGTATACAAAGGAAAATTTGACAACACAATAGTGAGTAAATATTTAGCATAAAATGATTTTTTGAATGTAATATTAAGAAAAAGCGACTCAAATCCTATCACAAATTGTCTATAATGTTTAGGAAAATAATCTGATTAAGAAACATGAAATCTTTAAACACAGTATTCAGAAAGTTTTAATGAATTTTTGGAAAGATGACATTCATTCCAAAAATTCATTTTTGTATTCTGTGTCACTACGAGATTGACACTTTCGATTATCAGGCATTACTAGCACATACCATACTGTTTACTGCACATGCAAACTATTCAGCCTTCAGTTGATGGTAGAATGTGACCTGAGACGTACAATAGTGTGATGCATTTGCTTTACAAATTTCGTCTGACATGTGCCGCAACGCGAGTTCTCTTGACCATCAAATCCTTTATTCGATTGATGGCTATTCATACATAGTGTATTCTAATAGCATTTTGAGCTGAAGCTACATATTCTAGCCTTTAATTTGACAATTTAAGGATTCAAATACTATACGGGCGTATATGTTTGAAGTAGTTTGGAATTCATTTTAAGCGATTTTCCCCAATAATGCTTCGAGTGAATATGACAACCAAATCAAATCAAACTA
>JAPDSC010164668.1:0-30791 GCA_026290005.1 Latrodectus geometricus
TTATAAGAGAATCATTAATGACTATGTATTTTAAAAAGTGTATTAAAGTTAATTAGTTTAAATGATCACAATTTTTTTACTTTTAAATAAATTTTAAATAATATAAAAATTATTTTTTTGTAGTCCAGCACATTTTAATTAAATAAATATTTAAATTGTGCTTAAACATTGAATGGTTTTAAAATAGATTGAAAAACATTTTATTTTTTACTAGAAAATTATGAAATGCTCAATTGTGTTCATGTTGCAGATTCTATTATGAAATTAAATGACAAGATTATATTTTACTAAAAGCAAATTACAAATTGAATTTTTCATTTGTCCTTATAAATAATTTAATTAGAAAATAAACTTACTCAACTGGTAAATACTGGATTCAGAATATTTTGGTTCAGTATTAGTCAGATGCTTGGTTCTAACAATGAAAAAAGTTAATCAAGAGTCAGGATTGTTTCTGGCTTTTACTGGCATACCTTTTATTTATAGGAATAGTTGCATTATGTTCTAGATTTTCAGAAGAGAGATGTTTCATCTTAGTAAATGTTTGTTATGAATATATATTTCAAATTGTTAACTAAATATATTTTCATATGAAATTCATTTCAACAAAATTCATATGAAAATATGCTTAGTTAACATTTTGGAATTTTTAACTTTTTGTAATTTCTAGTTTTATCTGTAATGATATTGACACAATATTCTTAATTTGTTAGCATTTATCTGGGGTGGCCAAGAAATCGACCGCGGTCGACTGGTAGACCGTGAAGACATTTTAGGTAGTCCATGCAACCATCCCGAAAATGATTTCGGATATTAACGATTTAGTTTATGACTTATGACATAGAATTAATGAATTATTTAGAATAAAAATTTACTACAGTCTACGCATTAAAATCCAAAGCAAACTGTGCAAAGATTAATGATTAAAGGTTTACGATTTAAAACCTAAAACGGACATGATGAGCTCGATTAAAATATTCAAAAAAACTATAGAAAGGTATGCATCTTAATTGAGAAAACCTGAATTGAGAAACTTCAAAAACATGGAGGAAGAGTGCATCCATTATCAACAGCTCACTGAAGCCATTATCAACAGCGCACTGAGTTAGAACAAGGTCGTATAATAGGCCTACGAGAAGGGGGATTTTCTTTCCATGAGATTGCAGAAAGGTTTGGCAGGAATGAATCCACTGTGCAAGAATGTTGGCTGCAGTGGTCAAGGGAAGGCACTGCCTCAAGAAGATGGGGTTCCGGGCGGCCATGTGGCGCTACTGAGAGGGAAGACCACTGTGTTTGATGTATGGCCGTAGCGAGTCGTACTGCGTCTGCAGCAGAAATTCGAGCAGCAATTGCCACCACAGTGACACAACGAACTGTTACCAATCGGTTACTTCAAGGACAACTCGGAGCCAGACGTCCTGTAGTGTGCATTCCACTAACGCCAAACCACTGTCGTTTGCGACGTCAGTGGTGTCAGGCTAGAGCTCGTTGGAGGATGAAGTGGAAATCTGTTGTGTTTTCTGATGAAAGCCGGTTCTGCCTCGGTGCAAGTGATGGCAGTGTGTTGATTAGGATGAGGCCAGGTGAGCGACTGTAGCCATCCTGTCTGCGGCCTAGACCTGTAGTTATGGTCTGGGGTGCAGTTTCTTATGTCAGCAGAAGTACTTTTGTGGTTATCCCACGCACTACTGACAGCAAATGTGTACGTCAGTCTGGTGATTCAACCTGTTGTTCTACCTTTCATGAGTAGCATTCCAGGAGGTGGAAATTTTATATTTTAGAAAAATTTTTATATTTGTATTAAAACGAACCTATAGAATATATTAAGAATTGCATGTTATACTAAATGAACCTATTAAATTAGGTTTATTATATAAATTTTATATTCTATTGTCAAATTCTTGTATGTTTATCGAAGGCAAATGCAGTCATATGTGGTACTAAATATGTTGGATTTTCAACTAAAAACTTAATTTTTATAATAATATAAACACAAGCAATGCCTTAAGTATAGCATTTTAGAATATTAAAACCTATAAATTTCAATATACTTTTGATAAATCCACAGATATTGCTAATCATAAGAATTTCTGTTAGAGGTCAATACGATATGAGTGGAATGACCTAAGTCTACAACGTACATGTTCGGGCATTCTCTCGTTTTGGAAATATTATAAAACTATAACCGTCACAATTTTTTTTTACTTTAGCCAGATACAAGTGATTTATACATTCCAAAAATAAATATTTCTTATTGCTCAAAATTTTATGAATTCTTATGTTTAGCAATATCTGTGGATTTATCGAAAGTATATTAAAATTTCAAGGTGCTATACTTTGTTTATGTTATTATAAAAATTAATTTTTTGGTTTAAAACCCTATATATAAGCCCTTTGCCTGATTTTTCAAATTAAATATCAAAGTGTTCATTTAGTAACAAAGTAATGGGATAAATGATAATTACAATACTGCATCACAGATATTAAGTTTTCTCATAGTTTAAACAGTTTTTTTTCTTGTCCCTTTAATTTTGACTTTGATTATTAAGTTTGCCTCTGCTCTTACATATTTTAAATTTAATTTTTCCTGTGGTTTACACTTTTGAACTTTTATTTTTGCTTTTTCTTGCAACAAGACATTTTATCAACTGTGAATTTAAGGTAGTGGTTAGGTTTATAGAAATTTTTCATATAAAAAATAAACATAAATTTTTTAAAAATTTATCTCGTCTTTCCCCCATTCTGAATAGACTGAGCCTTGAGGAAACAACTGCAACTTTGTAGAATCTCAAATGTAAAGACAAATATGTGTTCCTTTTGTAAACTAATCTCTTCCAAAGTAACAAAATGTTGTCAAGCAATATAATGAAATACTGATCTTAAAGAAAAAAAAATGCAGCTGTTTATAAATAACATTTTTATTATATAACTAGCGTTATTAAAGTAACTAATGTTCTTGAATAATCATTCGTTACTGAATAATGAAATTGAGCTGCCATCAAACAGCATTTTGTTGTATAATAGATGAGTAATGATTGTTTTTCTAACATTTCCATTCTTGCATAACTATCCAAGCAAGGTATAGTTATTGACACTCCATTGCTTGATGAAATGAATTTAGAATTAGTTAATGAAATCTCAAATATGTATAACAGCTGATGGACTTAAAAGTTTAATCAAATAGCACCATTAACATTTGATATCTTACAAGCTATCCACTACTAATCTTATTTTTCTGAACATAATGTGGCATCTTAAATTTTGTCAAAATTGCATGTAGTGTTAGTTACATATTATTCCGAGTATAGATAATTATTGCAATGATAAACTGACCTTCAATGCTCTTTTATCAGGATCTTCTAGCAAAAAAAGACGCCCAGAAAAACCACTGAGGGATGAGCCGGCACCAAAAAAGAGCCGTAAAACTGAAACCAGTAAGTTTTTTTTTTTAGAAATTTATAAGTGTCTTTAAATTTCTTATATAGATAAGTATTATAATATAAGGAAACTAACATTCAGTATCCTTTTATCTAACAGGATCAACTGGTAAAAAAAGGCGTTCTGGAGTGTCAAATGATGAGCCTACACCCAAAAGGAGCTGTAGGACTCAAGCCAGTAAGTTTGAAAAATTTTAAATTTTCCCATTAAGGAATGATAATCTTAGCTTTCATAAATTAACAAATTATTAAATCAAGTTTCCCTATTAAAATAACTGTTTGGACATCGTATATAGGGCAAATAGTTAAAAGGAAAACAAACTTCTCTGAAACAGAAGATTTTTCAGTTATAAGAGTTGTTGTTGTTTTTGATGACACTTGGCAATGCCAAGCCCGCCTGTCAGAGACTAGGCGAATGAAGTCAGAGAGAGCGTCTTCCGTTTTTCAATAGAGCACCCTCATACGAAGGTGGAAGTACGACTCTTTGGCTCAGAGATGGCAGCACCATCTGAATTTTCCAATTTAGAGATTGAAACCAGTGAAAATCCAAAGCCTGGCTCCAACCACCCCCAGAGGTATTAATTTGTAATGGGAACATGGAGGACATTGCGACCCGACAGATTTTACGCGCCCCAGTCGCCATTAGCGAACACGATGGATCTTCGGCTAAGCCGGGATTCGAACTCACCACCTTTAGGTAACGAGAACGACGCCCTAACTAACCAGGCCACAGCGGCCTTAGTTATAATAGTAATGACAATATAAGATGAATTGTGCATTTCTAAGATAAAGGCAAAATTCTGACTTTAAAAATCCTTCTTTAAACTAAACTGAAAATTTGTTTAAATTTAAATGGGCAAAACTTGTTTATTAAATAACTAAACAGAATTATTTTATATCATAATTTTTAATTTTACACAGACATTAATATTACAGGTAGTTATAAAAATTATGGTAACAGCTATTAATAAATTTGTGCTCTTGAAGTCTTTTCACAAGCATTAAAATATATTAACTACAAGTATTCTTTTTAAATAGAAATGTTTTTCTTCTAGATTGTAAAACAGGTTTCAGATTATCAAAAGGACGAAATGTTAATTCTGCTAGCTGGAGCAAGTTAAACGGAAAATTTTTATTTTTTAGCCGTTTCTAGAACAATATGTCTAAAGTCATAATAGTATGCAAACAGCCTAATAAAGGTTAGCAAACCAAATTAATGATAGCAAACAGAAGCTGAAAAATTGATGTCTACTGAAATTGACCTGGAATGTCTCTAAAGCAAACAACTGCTGTAAAAGAAGCATCTGGATTACTGTGTTATTATTTACAGTTGGATAATAACTTGATTAACAGAATATTAACGGCCAAGTAACATTTCTTAAGCCACTTGTCACTGATGTTAATTTGAGATGTCATCTAATCTCTTGATTGGTAAGTGGAAGAATCTAATGAGGTCTGGGGGGGATCATTTACATTTTTTCCTACAGCAAAATTGGTGGATGGTAGAAGATGCCTGCCAAAGTGTATTATTATCAGACCTGCTAACGTTTACCCACTGTGCATAAATTTTAAGCAAGATCGCTAGATTTTATGCATTTTTTTCTTGTGGGCAAAGTTGAAAACAAAATATTTTTTAAAGTTTTATCAGATTGTGACTTTCTTTTCTCGCTAACCATAAATAGGAATGAAACTTTGTTCACCTTATTCTGTGGGAGAGAAATAACTTCTCAGTTTCTGTTTTGAAGGCTCTGAGTGGTCATGGAATGCATATTCCGACGTCTTTTCCAATTAGGGAGAAGAAGGCTCAAGCTTGACATCTTAGATGGGGACATAAAATGGCAGAGGCAAACTGAAGATTTATCCAAAAACTGAATATGAAAGCATTGATTCTCTGGAGTTGTAAATTGGTGAAATTAGGAGAGTAGATAGAAGTGGCAATTACGATAAAATATCCAAATTCATCCATAGTAGTGATACCCCATAGCAATGCAGAGTGTAAAAGAATTTAGTAAAAGAGAATAGAAATGAATTTAGAAAATCACTATGCAATAATAATTAAGAAAATGTGCTTATTGTGAAATCGGACTATAATTGATGGATTTTGTTTTGAGTGAGAGTTACAAAAAGCTAAAAAGCTGTTACTGCATTGAACTCTCCCAATGTATTAAATATTAAAGAAATTTATTTTGTCAAAAAATGTATAGTTTTCTAAATCGTTTAACACAGAATTTTAATTTTATTAATTGTTAATGTGTTTCTTATTAACTTAATTTGATTTTAAAAGCTATTTAGAATTTATAATTCTGTTCAGGTAACTTTAAAGATAAAATGATTGAAATTAGTATTTCAACATATTGTAATTTAGTGGCAGACAAAATATTTTATTTTCTTTTATTAAATAAAATATTTCATGTACTAAAACCACAAATGCTAGGTATATTATGAATGCCTTCTCGATTCTATGAATTTAACACAGCTGAAGATAAAATTTTAATTATTAAATATTTAGCTTAAATTCTCAGGATATGGATTATAATTAATAATTTATTTTTATCTAATTAAATCAAGAAAATATGATTTTGACCTGCGAAAAGTTTTACTGAAGAACTTTTCCAAAAGTTGGCAGGTATCGATTATGATTGTTTGCTTTTATTCGTCAGAACTAGAAGTAGATCTGTCATAATATGGCCAGTTGTGCCATAGTTTTATGTGGAACTAATCATGTTCATGAAAAATACTATCACTGTAAAGCTGAGTGAAATGTTAGTTATCCAAATCCTATGGTGTAAACTATTTCCTTTAGAAGATGGATTTTTCGTGATTGATAATGCACCTATCAATGCTTTGGAACTGGAAGAAATGTAGTTTCATATACATGAAATGCAATTAAACACATCTTGGTCTGCAGTCACATGGCTTCAATATAGTTTCACCATTTTGGATAGTTTTAGATCTTTAGTGCAAAATTGTTATCTTCCTGCACCTGTCCTAAAATTTTCTAAATATTTTGGTAAAGTGGTTCAATTTTCCTCTGAATAACAAAACTAACTCAACATTTGAGGGCTGCTGTGACCTAATTGGTTAGGGCGTCGTTCTCGTAACTGGAAAGTAGTGAGTTTGAACCCCAACTTATCCGAAGATACGTGATGTTCACTAATGGCGATTGGAGCATGTAAAATAAGTTTTGGTTTCAATATTTTCTATGTTCACATTCCAAATTAATACATTTGTGGGTGTTGGAAGCAGGATCTTGTGTCTGCTGGCTTCATTCTCTGAATTGGATGGTGCTGCTATCAATGAGTCAAAGTCGTACTTCCATCCTTGAAGGAGGGTGCTCTGTTTAAAAACGGAAGACGCTCTCTCTGATTTCATCCATCCATTCCCTAATGGGCAAGCTTAGTTTTTGCCAAGTGTCATATGTAACAACAATGAACTTAGTTGAAGGACTTAGTTGAAGGACTCTAAAATTCGAATTCAAAACGTGAAATTACCTAACATCACCAAGTCTTAAACAAAGATGCTAAGCAATCTTGCTTCATAACCAATATTTTCTTCAAATTCTATATAAATAGTTCTGCAATTATAATTTTGAAACAAAAATTAAATCATCTCAACAAGATTTAGAAATGAAATTAGATTCATAGATTCATGAAATTTTTTAGAAATTTTTTCTGAGCAATTATCAAAAAGCTTTATTTAAGATCAAAAGATATTTTATGAAAGTAATTAATTCGTAAAATAAAATGATAAAATAAGATATTTTTGTATGTAGTAGCCCAGCTTTTCTTCATATCTCCTCTTTCACAAAGAACATTATCTTTACATATGATTCAATAAAGATTTTGCAATTTATTTCTGGACATATTATTATTAATTTAAAAAATATATGACAAAAATTTAAGTTTTTGGAAAAAATCTATATTTGAGAATTTTTTGGTACTTGTTTGCGAGTAATGGTTAAGATAAACTTTCCACGTCTTGCTAAGCATCTGAGTCTTAAAAATGGGTGGTAAGATTTTGTAGACTTTGCTAAAAAAATGATTAGCTAAAGTATTATCTATTCATATTAATTTTTCAGCCGAGATTTTGTTATAAGTTGCTTAGACATCTCTGAATATAACAGGTGGTATACCAAGTCCTTGAATGAGTTCACACTAAAGTTAAAAACTAGCATCTTGTCTGTAAATAAGTCCAGACATGATAAAATATGAACAGGAGGAGCCTGTTAAAGAGTTCTATACTTTATAAAGATCACATAACCACGCTTAGAGTTCTTGGTGCGATTTGGCTAAAGTTTTGTTACAAGATCAGAATTAGTAATAAAGTTTAAAAATGCATCAAATGAATTAATTGATCTTTGTCATTACTGAAATAAATAAATATATTGATATGTAAGTATGTAATAATTTCATTTAAAATAATACACTTGCTTTTTTTAATTTTGCATGAATTAAATATTGTAATATTTTAATCCGAAAATTGTAAGCATTTTAATTAATGTAAGCTTCTTAATTGTCCTGTTTTAATGCATACTTTATTCGTACTAAAGACTTTTAAAACTGGTGGAGTTACAATTTTAGTTATTTTTAGTTTTACATTCTTTTATTATAAGTTTTCGAAGGCTGAATATAAATTTGCATTATATCAAGTTTTGTATATGCTTTAAAAAAATCATGAAAACTTATTGATACTGAATGTTAATTACAAGCACATTGAAAGTAATTATAAAATTTCAAATTCATAGGATCTGCTGGTTTTATTGCTGAAAACTTTGAGGAAACCATGCAAGAAGATGTTGGTAAGTTTAAAATTTCTTTTGCTGTTTTTAAAATAAAATACAACATAACTTTATCATACATATTTTAAATATCAAAATAAACCCTCCCATTGTAATGAAATATGGAGAATGTATCCCACAGAAAAATAAGTATAAACATTGATTCTGAAAATTTAATAATAAATTGAGCAACATTCTAACATCACAAGCTCATTTATTTAACTGAGGCTTTCAGGGCCATCGGAATGGATAAAAATCTAATTTAAAATGCCAGTCTAAATATAATGATCTCTAGTTTTTGAAATGATCTTTAATTACTTTACTAATATTTTTCAATGTATTTTCATACACCACTTTCAGAGAGTTCATAATAAACGTTGATCTTTTTATTTTTATATGTTTTGTCTTAATTTTTGTTTCTGCAAGCTTGTCTATTGGTTTAGACATTTGTATGGGGGGGAATGGTAACCATATATGTCTCTGTGGAATGTACCCCATATTCTAAGGGGAATCATATTCCTTATCATACCCACAATACCCCATTAATAAGACTATTTTCTTACACCAAACATACACCTCCCATTGGTTCATTATATACACATGCTAATTTTTACAACGCCCTAATTGTCTGGTAATTTCTTTTTACGCATTTTGTACTTTCCTAAGTGTTGTTTAATTTGTATATATGTTTCATAAAATTCTATGCATAACTTTTTGCGTTAGCGTCAATTTTGAGATATTTACTAAATTAATGATAACCAGTGTACATACATATGTAATATCTGTATAAATAAAAGACAGGTAAGCGCAATAATGTTATTTTGCTGTAGTGGAAGTGTTTTTGACTTTGCCAGCAAACACGGCCTCTTTAGTTAAGTCTACATCAAGGTGTCATCCATATTGCCAAAAGTCTATATAAAGAGAAATTTTTAAATGAAATTTTAGAAGTTGGAGAATCAGCTGTAGGAGTAGACAGAAGAGATCATAAAAAGGATTCCTAATGTCAAAGAATACAATATACCAGGGGTGGTATACCAGGGGTGGGTACATGTTTATATATTTATTTTCGGTATCAAGAAAAAATAAATTATCTAAATTTTCTATAAATCAGAATATCCATATATCAAAAGCTGACCATCCTATTCACTGCGTTTAGTTGAAATTGGCATTGTGTATCTGTGATAAGTTTATCATATTGTGGCTAGTACGAGCTTATTGCAATGCGTAAACACGACATTAAATTTGCTAAACGCAATCGAAGTTTGGTTTTTATTGCGTTCATGGTTGAAAAAGCAATTTCACAAAGATATGTCGATACAAAGTATGATTACAAATAAAAAAACAATTTGTAAACATTTGGAAACGTTTCCTCAGAAATTAATTTCCAAAAATCAGTATCGCTAGATGTGCTCTGGATTTAAGAAATATATCGCATCTTAATTAAATAATTTCTACTTCGATCGTGACTGATGTGATATCTATTAAATGTCTTGTTTTTTCAGATACTCCATCAATGTTGACATTTTCATTTAATGGAAATATCATAAAATTGTGTATATCTTCCAACCTAATTAAGTCAACGAACCTTCTTTCAAATCCTTCAAACAAAATATATAAGTCTTCGACGAAATCTTTGAAGTCTCGGTTTGGATTATGGATGCACTCTTCCTCCATGTTTTTGAAGTTTCTCAATTCATGTTTTCTTAATTGAGAAGCATACCTTTTTATAGTTTTTTTTTTGAAAGTTTTAATCTTACTCATCATGTCTGTTAAACATTTATTCTTTCCTTGTAGATTTAGGTTTAAGTTGTTAAGTTTTGCAGTGATATCGCAGATAAAAGATAGTTTCATGAGCCATTGCTTATCTTCCAATTTCTTATCTACATATTCTTTCATTTGTAGAATTTTTTTTTTTATTTCTGATAACAGAAAACGAAATCTTTTTAAAATCGCTCCATGGCTTAGTCACCTCACGACTCTGTGCAATAAGAGATCTCCGTTCTCTGATTCAGTTTCTTCTAAAAGCGGCCGAAATTGTCATCTTTGAAGATTTCTTGAACGAAATGAATTGACGATTTTAAAAGCAATTTGCATTATATCATTAGACTTTAATAATTTTGAACACAATACCTGTTGATATGTAATGCAATGATAGCTGGTAAAACTGGGAATTTCCTATTTCACAAGGCAATAAAACTAATTCGATTCCCGACCATTGCTGGAGCTCTACCTGTTGTAATAGAGACCAATTTATGTATTAAAAATTCTGTCTTATCAATAAAGTTTTTAAATGAATTGTAGATGACTTGACCTCTCGTTTGTCCTTTCTATGGAATTATAATTATTAACTCTTCTTTTGAAGTCATATCTTCAAAAACCATTCTCACAAAAATTATAACTGTGCAATGTCACTAATATCCACGAATTCATCAAATTGAAGTGATAGGAACTTACAAGCTTTTAAATCGTCATTTAATGAATCCTCTAAATTATTATTCATAGCTTCATCTAACGCATCACAGTGTTACGCGACAAAGGAATATTATTTCAAATTTATTTTTAAAATTGTGGAAAAGCACTTCTCCCGCTTTACAGAAAGTTTCTTTTATCAATTTTCCATCTTCGAGTGTTTTTTTTCGTTTCATCAAAGCTTCTGTAATTTTAAGCGACACTATTGTTACTGTTTTAGCTTTGGGGCCTGGTCTCGTAAATAACGATTGCTGTAAATGTAAATTCAAATTTATGACATCCAAATTATTCATTACATCCAAAATTTAATGTTTTATACTAAGTTTGCAACTAGATAATAATTTTTTTTTTTCAATTTGGTAGCTGAAATAAATTTTGATCAAAATGATGAACTGCCTCAGCCGCCTATTGAAATGTTTGCACAAGAAGATGAAAGTAAGTCTTATTTTATAAATCCGATTTTTTTTTTTCATTTTCAATTTGGATAACTGATGCGTTACATGAAAACCAAAGAAACACTAAAAAAATATTTTATAACTTTTAAAAGCACTCTGAATAAATTTTTGTGAACTGTATTATAGAATTAATGAAATCAGAATCTTTTGCCAATAATACTGTACATCAATAGTATCATTTTTTTTAAAAATTGTAAACTTTAATGAACAATGTTCACTGTAAAAGTTAAAAAACGTTTGGTAATTATGTATAGGTAATACTTTTATCACCAATGTTAGACTCCGGGATTTTGTAAGATTTCACTGTTTTTTATTACAGTCGAATAACACAATTTAAAACATTTAATCATTTGTTTTCATTGAATTCCTAACGATAATTTCTGTGAACTTTTATTAAATATACATATAAATAATTAAAGGTTTGAATAGAGTGAAATTCTCTAGATAATCAATAATAATAAGCTGCATTATCTGTGTAATTCTAGTTATTAATTTATAAATCTGTTAAGTATTCAAAAAGTGTTTAATGAAGTTTCATAGAATGGAATAAAAAATGTCTAGATGTTGACCTTTGTTTGATTTAAAAGCATTGTTTCTTTTTGAAGCATTGTTTATTTCAAAACTTTGATGGCAGTGCTTGTAATTAATTTACAGCACAGTAATAGATTTGAAATCCCTGTTAGTTACTTTTGATCTGATGTTATTTAAACTGTCAATTTATTTACAAAACTTGTCGTTTCTGAAAGGAAAAAGGTAATTCTTTGAAACTCATTATAATACGAGAACCTTTTCATATTCTGACTTTTAAGATGAAGTGACCAAACAATATCTTCACAAAGAAATAAATATGATGTAGTGTTAGAAACTTGCTTTTCGAGGTGTAATATACCCGATTTGATCCCTCCCATTACTAATGAGGATTAAATAACTTTTTCTTTTTCCTGTGTATACGTATGTCGGTATAGATCCAAGACAATTTTCTCCTTATGAGTTTCTTCCTTATGAGATTTAAAAGAGGTTTGTAGTTTATGGACAAACACTCTCTTTTTCATTTCCAAACAAGAACATGCAAGCAGAAAGGAATAAATCAATTTATTATTACTTAAAAATGAAAGTATTAGACACCAAAAAGTGATATACAGTGCATTTTTAAAATTACTTTATAAAGATAATATAATAATCATTCTTACACACAAAATCTAAAACATTAAGGATAAGAATTTTTATATTTAGTATTACCCTAATATTTTCTTTCTAAATAAGAATTTTATCAAAATATTTTTTGAGACTAATATGATTACATTTACAACCTACTTTTTGATAAAACAATTTTCAAGAGTTTATTCATTGAAAAATGATCAAAATTTTACAATTTATTGATTGTATGACTAAAATAATTTCAGAAACAATTTTTCAGTTCAACTCAAGATTGAACCCATATTCATTGAGTAAAAAGTTTCATATCTAGCATAGAAAGGAAAATTCTAGTTGTAAGCTTTTTACTTAAGGAAAAGAATAAAAGAACATATTTTAACACAATGAATATAGAAATTACTTAAAACGCAAAACATTAAAAAAAAAAAAAAAAACATTAATTTTGTTAACATTCAGATCTTTCTCAAATATTATTTCGGTAATTTATATGTATTCGCTTATGAACTGAATTTATTAGTTCAAAATATCTTTATTTACAATTAACGTAAGACATGTTGTCCTTAGGAATGTTTTTGAAAATATTCAATTAGTTATTGTTCATCTTTTTTCTTATAGCTAAATACGTTTCATTACTTAAAAAAAAAATCTGTTATTTTAAATATGTATTTTGATTGCTAAAAACCAAACAAATCAATGGAATTTAGTATATAACTTCCTATCACTTTGTACAACTTTACAGAAACAATAAAAGCCATCGCTAATTGTGGGGTAAGCAACCAATAAAATGACAGCGAGATGTAATAATTTCAAAAAAGTATTTGTAATAAATTTAATTATGCCATATCACAATTAACAAAAACAATCACAATTATATTACTTAAAATTTTTGTAACACAGCTTAATCTAATATGTTAAATAGCAAATGGGAAAAGTCGGATTGCTTATCGATGAGTATAGTATTTATGGCAAACCCATTTACATCTTCGTCAAAATTACGGCAGACCCAGTGCGGGATATCACCCTCAAAAGATAAACATTCGTTATGGTGAAATTTTCAACAGAAAAGAGGAGTGAAAATGACCCCGGTCTTTTTGTCAGGTTGGTAGGAAATGTCCTCTTCTCGCGCCGTCCAGGAGCGGTTTTAAGAAACAACGCCGGACTCAAAAGGTTAAAAGGATAATTTCAACATTATTGTATGTAGTATGCATATAAAAAATACTTGAATTCAGAAAGTGCATTGTAGATTTATTACAGGCGAACAACTAATGTTCAAGGATTTGACTTTTTCTCATGTTTTCTTCCAATTTTTGAATTTGGACTGTCTAACCCAATCGGAAAGATAATGTACTCGCTCTGCCATCAAAATGCACAATACAAACTTGATGAGATTGTGATTCTTTTTACATCGCTTATGTGTCGAATAATAGTTTAAAACAGCAATTTTAAAACGAATTTAGAATTTATGCTTATCTTAAATAGATCTTAAATTTATCTTAAATAGTATCTAGAAAGAAGTAATAGTTTTTTCTTAAATATTAGTTTATTACCCATTATAACTTACCTGGTGAAAAAAAGGATTTGTAGTATGAACGAAAATATTTTGTTTTAAATAGTGTATTTAATTTAAGCATAATTTTAGAAAATCAGGAACATGATATTTAAAATAAACTAGATTTCATTTTACTGTCATTTTTTCTGAAAGTAAACCTCATGCAAATCTTTAAATTGACAAAATGAATCCGTTATTTAACAAAAAGGTACAAAGTATTGATGACCAAAAGGGTATTAAATTTTTACAACATTTATTATGATTGTTTCATTGATTGCAAATTATTTATAGATGTTTTTTAAACCAGAAAATATGCTGGAATATTGCATTATATTCGTTATGGCCTTCCACTACCTGCTCTCTTGTGATATAAAATATCGCAAGTGATTTGTGCATAAAATTGTTTTCAATATTTAGACATTGGATTTTTATAATACTTATATTAAATTCTTAACTAACTACCAGTTAACTGCACATGTTTATTTTAAATCGTGCTAACTTGGTATCCGAATGAGTTTCTTCTTAAGCATCTCGGTAATCATAACATTTCAATATATTTTATGAATCTTAATTACATCTGCTTGAATTTCAAAATATTAAATTATTTTCTAGTAATCAATTTTTCATGATCATACGTTAATAGTTGGTTTCAGAGAAATTTATTCTTAAATAAACATTGAAAAAAAATTATATGAAATGACTTTTCTGGAATGTATATATTTCTACATTTTATCAATGAATACCCCAGAGGCTTTATCGTACATCGGTAAACACGAGCATTATCCATACAATAAATTTACGTTGTCGCCATAGAACAAGAAAAAGTTTCTTTGAAAGCAGTGCTATGTTTATATACAAACTGGATAAAAGCATTAAAATTCAATCACTCTTGATGAATTAAGATGAATAAAGTTTATAATGTGGCTGCATTCATGTTTGAACATTATCACCTTGCTTAAATATTTTTACTCATTGTTGTGAGGGCTGTGTAAGCTCTAAGTACTTACAAGAACATTCTTTTGAGCAGAAGATTTTAGTGTAAATGAATGGAATTTTCCTTCACTTCTTCAATGTGAAGAACCATCAAAAATTTTTGCACTGTAAAATAGTGTGCATAGTGAAATGTCTTGTGATAACATTGTTTCTAAAATGCTTTTTACTGTTTTTAGTGATTTTATAATGATTACATAGAAAATTTGACTTTAAACGACAGCAATTGATGAATGCAAATGGTTTTCAAATTACTGATTGTTATCAATACATATTTTTTTTCTTACATAATATTGTTTCAAGTATTTTCAGAATAAATATTTTTCTAAAAGTACAGAAATTAAAATTTCACTGTTACCAATTATTCAGGTTTTATTAAGGTATCCATTTAACAATAAGTGGTCTGAATAACACAACAATTTTTAAGGCACTAATTATAGATCTGTTTCACAAATGCACTATTTTTTAGTATTAAATATCCAAACTTATGGTTTCATAAAAGAAAATAATTAGTTAAAAACGTCCTTGTAAACAAAGCAAGACATATTATTATAATAGAAATAAATTTGGAAAATGATTAAAATTTAAACTATATTTCTTATTGATACTGTCTTCCAGATGATCAAGAGGAGGATGAATCAGCTCCAGAACCACCAACACAGAAACGTATGAGGAAAAAAAAAAAGGGGTGAGCTAGAAATGCTGAAAGTTGGCTTGCCCCAAGGTCTCTTGAACTACCTTAGTAAACAGCCACCACCAACTCCCCCATCAGATGGAGGCTCACCACCTCAACGTGCAGTTTACCAAGGGAGACCAAGAGGCCGCCCCCAAAAAAAACCTTGCACTCAATTACGAGACAGCAAGGGGAGATTTATAAAAAGTGAGTTTGAATTTTGACAATTGAATAATTTCTAAGTTTTTTTTTTATAGGATTTTGACTTATGGCAATGCTTGTAATATGATTTTTTAAAGTCTTTAATAATATTTTCAGACCATAATAAACAACAACAGCAGCCATGCCCAAAGATGAGGAAAAGAAGAACGAAATTAGAACTTTTAAAGGCAAACTTGCCACTTTATTTCAGTTCCTAAAATATTTTATCTTATGTAATCTAATAATCAAAATTATTTCTTAGACAATAGCTAAACATGTTATGAATCAGAAAAAAAGACAGCCAAAAAAATTTTTTTAAATATTAATAGGAATAGTAAAAAATGTAATTATAGTAACTAGTAAAAAAATATTTATTAGTCTCAAATTTTATGCAATTTATATTTCATTCAAGCTCACATTCATATATAACTGCATGATTACTTTAATCTTTCTTGTCTTAACTTTTAAATGGAAATGAAATTATTGTATTAGGGTATGTGAAAAAAAATTACAAATACTAATATGACAAATAAGAATATTATGACCTCAAATATTTGTTAATTTCTAATTACTGTTAAAGAAATTCACATTCTCCACAATTAAAATTATGTAGTCTAGTTTGAATGATTTATTATTGATAAAACTTGAAGTTAACTATGATTGCAAAGGAAAACTTTTCTAAACTTATATCCGACATTCTTGTAGTTAAATATTACACGATATCTTAAATATCATAACTAAAAATTATTATGAGAGTTCCATTTAACATTCCTAAATTAATTTTCTAATTAAATTCTCACTTGAAAGTATTGTCAGATAATTCTTTAAAATTTTAATTGGAATTCTAAATCTTTAAAATTAAATAAATAAAATTGAGTAATTTAGTTGTAAGAAATATATTCCTACTTATTTGTTGTAGCCCAAACTAGCTCAAAATAATGATAAAAATAACAAAACTAATAATGTTTTGGTTAGAATGTAAATTTATGTACAATTATAAATGTTTCATATTCCTTTAATTTATTTCCTTCATTAAATTTTAGATATGGCTAAAAAAAATTACTTTTCCTTTAAATATATAGATAATGAAAGATACTGATTTTTCAATTGACAACCATGAACTTTATCAATAGTATTAAATGAATAAGTTTTTAACAAACATTTATTCAAATATAAATTTAAACATTCGACTTCTTATTGTTAAATTTCATTGAAAAAAGTTTAAAAAATTTAAAAATTAGCATCCGTAAATTATTTTAAAACTTTCTTTGTTAGTATATTATGTATTAGCTGTTATGTATTTTAAAGGTAACATTTAAAACATAAATTTTTTAGAAAGCCATTCCCATAACGGGAATTTTAATAGTTATCACATTAAAATATATCCTAAAGAAGGCAAATTTAAGCTTTGAAAAACAATACAAGATAGGCAAGCATTATTTTTTATAATTATTATCTGTTTGTGAAAATCTAAACTAGAAAGTAATCATATATGGCTCTGCAGAAAATGCTATAAAAAACGCTTCTGTTGGAGCCTATTCAAGTGCATTCAGTATTACTAATGTTGAAAAGTGTTCAGAACTTCGAAGGTGAGATAGGGGCAATACAAATTATTGATAAATTCGAAAGTTCTGAACCTAAATTGTTTTTTATCGATTTTCAAGCTGCTGTTTTGTTCTTACAAACTCAAGGCATACGAAAACGCATTTATTCATTCTGTAAGTTAATTGCGCCTAAAAGCCTGGGAAAAAGCATTATCCTTCAGTGGGTTTCCATCCTGATGTTTTCGGAAACGAGCAGGCTGATCTGCCTAAGCGAGATTTTTGTCATGACTTGATTCTCCTCTGAATCTTTGTCACGTGATTACAGTAAATTTACAAATAATAGACACTGAGTATAGTGATACAGCTGTAAGTAATAGTCTTGCTGTAAAAAAAGTAGTGTAATAAACTAGAATTCCCAGTTTCCTGCTTCGATCTGTTCAAGTAGCTTAATTTCGTTTGCTTGTATGACAGGACTATTAGCGGTAACAAAGACTTGGCTTATTGCCCTCTGTTCCAACATAGTATCTGCCCCCCCTTTTTTTTTAAGTTTCATGAAGACAACTCTATGGACATTAAATTTGATTTTTTATGCTTCATCACTTTATTGGGTTGTTCGCCAACTAATGGCAAAGATGCCGAATATGGGCATAAGATAAAAGTTTTTTTAATCCCTGGTTCAAATCAAAAATATTTGTTTTTACATTAGAAAATTGTAAAAATAAGACATAATTGCATAACACCACTTAGACTCATGACTACAAAAGTTAATATGGCATTACCTTCATCAGAGCATCATTTGTATTCATCTTGAATGCTATAAGGAAATTTTTCCGCGAACATAATTATTCTTATTATTTAGCAAATTTTTATAAAAAAAAAGGAAATAAAGATATCTTTGTATATTTTTATTTCATTCTGAAAATAAATTCACAAACTTGTATAATTGTGTATTCTCTAAAATGTTAATTTAAATGTTTCATCAAAATCGACTGCTTTAATTTTCATAAATTTTTTATCACTAAGAATGAATATAATATGGTGTATCAATTTCATATTTTAATATTTTTCATGAAATTTATAAAATCAATGTTGATAAATACACTGTTCCGAACAATTAAAGGATTTTTTTATAAATAGGGGTGTCAGAAAGTTTTTTGGCATAAAATATAAGAGTGATGCAAAATTTTCTTATTTTCAAACTTCGACATTAAATTCAAATTTGCATGTTACTAAGACGATGATTTAACGGCAGTGAATGTGATTTGGCTTTCAACGAAAGACGGTTTTAATGAAAGCTTTTATTGTGAATGTTTTAATGAAACTTTTAATGATTTGACTTTCAATGAAAGATGAAGCGTGAAATAATTACCAATTTTAAGTAAACGCGTTGTTTCCATGTGAGTATGATATATCAACAGTCATTTAACAGAATCAGAAGCTTAGAAAGTTGTTGGACGAATAGAGGGGGGTTGAACATTCCGAAATATCGGGAAGGTATTGGAGTTTTACAAAGTGATTTCAAAGATCTGGAACAGTTTTTTTTTGGGGGAGGGGCTTTAAATGCAGGGTGAAGATCAAAACAAAGTCGTATACATGCAACAAATTATTTTCTACCCGCAAAAACACTGTCAATAAGGCATGGCTTGTCCCACCAAATCACGTTTGGTACCCCCGTAAGCGTCCCGGTGGTGCCCTTGACTTTCAGGACACACGTGCTGACCAAGTTGTAATCAGCAGATTTGTCAGTTGGCACACTAAGGGCCTCACTTTTAGTGGGCGTTCCAAACTTTTCCCAACCCGCAAAAAATGTTACTCCGACGAGGCTAGTTCTCAACATATTCTTGTTTGCCTTGATTTTACCATGGAAGAGTTTCTTGAGAGACCTCCCCTCTTCCTCGATTTTTTGAGGGTATATGAACTTATATCTGGTGAGCTTACCATCTGGTGTAGCTCCGGTACCCCAGATGGGATTGGAAACAACAACATACATTCAACAACACCTAATGAGGACTTAAATTTAACCATAACAGCTTGGAGCCATTGAAGTGTGAATGCTACTCTTCAACACCTTCACTCATTACTCGTGTCACATATTCGAAACAAACTATTAAAAGTGCCTTCACGTTGTTGAGCTGCATTCTTTTCGACCAATGATGTGTGTCACGTTAACAGCAAGGCCCCATCGTGCTCTCGGGGTATGAGCAACTGGGTATGTGTACTGGAGTAATGAATGGTACAGCTTCTTTTCTCTGATGAAACCCATTATTCTTCCCAATCTTATAATAAGCATATTTTCATTTGGAAGGAACTTGACACTAGAAATAATCTTGCATTCGTATGCGAAAGAGTTAGATTTGATGATGGGATTTGATGGTGATATATTTGCCGAATACCAGTTACATTTACCGCTAGGCCATTAAACTCCTTACTCACCAGTAACGCTGAAATATACAAAAAAAATTTCTCTGTGCTTCACACTCGTCCAGTCCTTTTTATAATTTTTATTAGTAATGAAATCATTAAATCATTTTTGGGAGTGATGGTCTTTGCTGGTATTTCCATTGCTAGGCACACCTATTTCTATATTATTCGAAATGGCTTGCCATATCATTTACAATGGTCTGATCGGTCGCCGATATAGAGGTAATATCCTAAGACTTATTGTAGTCACTTAAGCTGTAAATAACTTCATGTTATTGGATGTTATATGCAGGCCACATCGTGCTTACATGATGAATGATTTCCTTATGGAGGCAGAGATCATGTGAATGGAATAACCAGCATGTATTCTGGTCTTGAACCCATTAGAGCCTATGTATTTAGGAATTTCTAGGCAGACAAATTACTAAAAGCAAAGTATGGCACAGCATGTCCATTTTTGGAACTTGCGCCATAAAACCCAACCAACCAAGAAGACAAATTGCTGGGTGCCTACCACCCTTATTAACTTTTCAAGAACCGGAAAGAGCTATTTCAGAGAAATAGAACAGCATACCACAGTTCCTCATGCCTTAAAAATGTTGAACTTTGCTGGATGTCCATGAAAATGATACCCCTTACTAAAAACTATTTTCTCTTAAGGCAATCCCCTTTTTTATTTTCCTTACATGCGCAAATTGTAGTTTTCTTTTGAACCCTAATTCTCCTATAAAAAAGATTTTTTTTACCTATCAAATATCATTTTCATTTCATATAGCCTGCTATACCAGTCAGTAATACATCAATCAACCGATTTATTCTTCATGTGCAAGATCAAGTCACACCCCAATATCCTTTAATTGTTTTGAATAATGTACATAAGCGTAACACGATTGATTTCAGATGTAACGTCTGAAATAACACTCGGCCCAATCGGGTTTGCAATTAGGAAGAAATTTACCACTTAATTGAATATTAAAATTTTGAATTACGAATAGGGGGTCCGGAGATACATGTAACAATAAGCTTAATTCATTTAAAAATTGTGTGTGAAGTGTGAATGTTATACTTTTGAGAGGGTATTCTATGAGCTGTATAAAGCAGAACCGTTTATTAAATAAATAAATAAAAATGTTAACATAATTTCTCTGACTCCACGTACAGTTTATCCGCAGACAACACGGTATCTTATAATACGGTTTCGCTATAACACGATTCATAAATTGCAGGAACCCTCCTATAACACGGATTCGCTATAACGTGATGAGAAAACTGCAAATCCTTTGTACATACCACACTGTATGTACTTCTAAAACCGCGGCTAGGCTTGCTGTACTAAACATACAGCGTTATGGAAATGTATGTAGGTCCTTGACTGTACTTGTAGCCAAAGCTTTATATAGGCACTCATGAGGCGATTGACCCGATGCGTATTCAGTATCCCAAGCCATGAACCGGCATTTGAGACTGTCACCGACGGCGACTGTTTAGTTATGAGAGTTTTCCGAGCGGTCTTGGCCTTACCGGATTTTTACGACCGGATCAAGTGAAGACCCGACTTAGGGAGCCACGTGTACGATGTCACTTCCAAATTGTGGGAAGGAGAAGACGGTTGCTCCTCTTATCGGGGCCTGTGTCCCCGTAGGACATTGGGGTACGCCCAGCCAGAGTGGGAACATCCAACTGCTGCTTAATAATTAGGCAATGGCTGCAATAGTTCTAGTTTAAGATGCGAGGAGTTAATCAGTTTTCCGTGTGGTTTTACCTACGTTATATTTACTTTCATCCTCGGTGACCTGAAAACAACAGTGTCTCACGATACTAATCGGTAGTCTACGTCTAGCCACGGTGTGTTAAAGAATAATTTTTTCATCGTTATGACATTAAGCTTCAGTCCTAAGCAATGTCAGATAAAGTTAAAATACTGTTCTAGAGGAAATTTATTTCTTTAGAAGCAAAGATACAAATCTTGGATAGTTAAGGACAAAAAGTATCCCACATTGGGAAAAGCCTTAATTTAAATGAAGTAACAGTCGGGACCATCAAGAAAAATGAAAAAGAAATCAGAAGTGCAGTTGCCGCAGGATCTTCGACATCCGCAAAAAGTTCAGCTCTCCCCAGAGCTCCAATAATTGAAAAAATGGAAAAAGGCGCTCAGCATTTCGATTGATGATTGTTTTCAAAAAAGAATTCCATTAGAAGGCAATATCATAAAACAAAAAGGACTAAAATTTCGCAACCATCTTAAAGAACAAGTAGAATGCACTGCAAACCCAGATTTTGTGGTGAGTAAAGTTTGGTTTGAAAAATTCAAAAAGCGTTTTGCAATTCATAGCATAAGAATCCAAGGAGAGTCTGCGTCGGCTGATTATGAAGCCGATAGGATGTATTAAGAAAAAATTCAAACTTAATAGCCGAGCAAGGACACACAGCGGATCAGGTTTTCAATGTCGATGAAACTGGTGGTTACCTATATTTCAAACACAACTACAAGGTCCCATAGGAATATTTGCGATAAAAAAATAATTTTGCGTCACATGCAAGGTTTCGATTTTGAATTGCGATTGCAATGGATCCGGAAATACTTGTGACAATCGAGTGAAATGGGTCCATGGCCACTTTTACCGAGTCGACGATGCTGTTAGAAATGATGTGTAAAAATCGTCAGATTGTTCCTGAATGCTGTTTGACATCTGGAAAGTTAGATTGAACTAAAAGGTCTTAGTGGTTCTGAGAAACTTGTAGAATGGTCGAGAATATTCTAAGATACTTTGAATAGTCAAAGAAAATACAAGATCAGTGATCATCCATTATACACCAGGTGATTCTGTACAACAGAAAATTTTTCTAGAAAGTTTTAGGTCGTCCAAGAATTTTCAAGGATTATAAAATAACCTTGTTTAGTGGGAATGTTTTCCTGTTTCCTTTAAGATTTCCGGATACAATTGTCATCATGAGTTTTGAGATTTCTTTGATCCAGGCTAAAGAAAAGTTTAAAACAAGTATAAGCTATAAATGTCAGTGGAAAAATTTTAAGATTCACAAACAAAAACGAATGTTTTAACGTGAATGGTAGTAAATAGAACCTTAAATATTTCCCGATGCAATTGTCATTAATTTTTGAAATTTCTTTAGAATGGGTCAAAGAAAATTGTAAAACAAGTATGCGCTTTAAATTTCAGTGAATATCTTCATAAATAAAAGTAATATTATTTAATATTTTACGCATTCATTTTATTTGCAATTTGTAGAATGTTAAATATTTTCAGAATTTTAATCTATATTAATACGATTCATGATTATTTGAAATTGTAAATGAATCTTGCTGTTGGGGATTCGAAGCTGAAAAAAAATTAGTTGCGTAGATAAGGGAGGTATACCTAGTAAAACAAATTCATAAATGTACTCGGTGATTGTTCCAGAAATTTTATTTTTTCTCCCTTTCTTTTTGTTAAATGCTTCAAATGATAGAAAAGATTCACATTTAATATTAAAAAGAGGGTTTGTAGTTTTTTCATATACGAGCTATACCTGCCGCACTACTGTTTCACTCAAGATATCTTTTTTTTGTAAAATTAGATTTTACTTATAACACGAACAGAGCAAAAGTACAAGATTTAAAATACTTATAGTCAATTTTTAGAACTTTTTTTCTGTTATCAACTCTTTCTATAAGTTGAAAGAAAAAAAGTACACAAGTCTTGGGTAACAAAAAAATTTAGTTTATGAGCAACTGTCTCAAATTAGTTCATTTAATTTTCAAATAAAAATATTTCATTCTTATTCAAAAGTTTATCAAATATTCTAATAAATAAAATTGTTTTCAATTAAGTAAAACTATTAAGAATATTATAATTTATTTTCGTACTTTGTTCGTTAATTGAAGCTAACTATTTCAGAGATATATTCTAATGCCTTAAATTGACTTATATTAGTCTTGACTTAGATTAGATTGACTTAGATTTTAGTGCCTTAAACTGACTTCATATATGTATCAATGTAAGATTATTTATTCATGAAAGAGAAATGCCTTTTATTTCATAAAATAATTACTGATTAAAGAAAATATCTTTCTAAACCTACTATAATAATAATTTCCACGCTATAATGTTCGAATAATTTTTCAATCAATTCAATAAATTATAAATTCTAATGACAAATTTAATGACAAAATTGTGTCAAATTTATTCACCCCTTGTAAGAAAATAATTACAACTAAAAAAAAAATCAATTTAAAAGAACCGAAATCAAAGGCTTTTTTGATGTTATTCATGACAATATTTGGAAAAAAATCTATGAATGTTTTCATCTAAAAAAGCAATTAATCTTTCCATTTCCGGAGGGAAAATTAGTTCTTTCAAAAGAGGGAAAATCTTCAATTATTAAAAATTCATGCAAATTGATTATTCTCAAGTTGCGTTACTTTTGTTGAAAATAATCAATGTTTACCTTCAACATTAAATAATTTAATTAAATTTTTAATTTCATGTGTTAGTTATCATTTTATTTCTTGATTACTTCATTCTACTTAACATAAATATATGTTAATTAGTATTTTTGAATTACAAGTCAAGAAAGATTTGAGGTATATAAAATAGTTTTTATAAAATCATATAAATTATTTCCAATTATAATAAAGTATGATTTCAAAATTAATTTCCCGCTCAGAATTTATAAAATATTGAAATTTGAGGATGGTGGCAGAAATGTTTAATATTTGCAACGGTTTTCGTGCTTTAAATTTTGTTCGACATTTTGTGTTTCCATCATTACTAAAATCATATTTTTTTTCACAAGCCGCCTAACCTGTCTAGTGGTTAGCGTATTTGACTACAGATGGGGAGGACCTTGGTTCAAATCCCAGCATTGATGTAGTTTCTCTTTCGATCTCTCTGTTTCTTGTCCTTTCCTCAGATGATGGATGAAATTGCCCCGCCCTATAAACGGGTTTGTGGTGATGTGGCTTGGGCAATGCTACTCGTACCTCCATGACTTTGTTCACAGGTGTCCACCGGGTAACGATAAAATGATTAGCAGTTTCCGGCCTTGTTGCGGCAAATGGGCTAATGTATTTACTTGCTCACGGGTACCTGCCATTAGAAATTTAAAAAAAAAAGGTTGCTTCTACGAATAACTGTAACTGCTGCTGTTTTTTGTAATTGTTTTTAATATATTCTGTTTACAGTTTTCTCATTTATATTAGCCATTGAATTTATTGTAAGCATAAAGGAATTTTCCTGCGTTTATTTGGTTAAATTTTCATTTTTTGAGAATAATCATCTATTCAGAACGACTGTCGTAAATTTTACTGGGAAGGAAAGAGCAGCTGTAAATGAAAGTAAAATAAATAAGAAAGAAGGCATTCTCAATGATAATTTACACACACACGCGAAATCAAACAAAAATTAAAAAACAGTTTTTATTATAAATTTCGCTAAATGTCATGCTTTGAGTTTCTGTAAATAAAAACATTAACAATTTGTCAGAAAACTTGTATAGAACCTTATGAAGCTCCTATTATTTTCTTCGAATAAATTTTTTTCACAAGCCGCTGACTCAAGAGTGGATATTCATCATACTCAGTTTCTTATTGTCAAATTTTTCCTAAATATGATGAATAGAAATGATAAATTGATTTTCCTTTATTCTAATTGTTTTAGAATTTGAATGCTATTAACTTAGGAGTACTTAACTATTTGTATTTTTAACAATACGATTATTTTTCATGATTTTACTATCATTGAAAAACTTTTTTATGTAAGCATAAGCATCCACTTTGTAAATAATAGCAGATAATTTTATCTCATGGCTGGAGAGAAAAATTTCTTCTTTAAGTAGTTAAATTTTTTCAACGAATTCACGAGGTTTTAAGGCAAAGCCATACTTTCTGAAGTATTGTGTAAGAAATGAAGGTAAGTGTTCTCAGCCAGTTAGATGGCATCAGGTATTTATGTAAAATGAATTCTCCTAGAATATATTCGAGAAGAAGTAGGGTAAGTAATGCTTATAGTACAGAGTTTCATGGAAGTAAGTTTCTATGTTTTTGTACTGCATGCAAAGTACTATTGGTATGTGATTTAAATAGGTAAGTGTTCTCCAACGCACACACAATCAATTTGCTGGCATCAGGTAATTATACTCCTAGTAAGTATATGTATAGTGAATACTCCTAGAGTGTCCTTTAATTAAACAATGCTTGTACTACTGTATTATGGTCGTAGATTTCTGTTTTTGTACTAAATTCAAAATGTTACAAAGTGAATTAATTTTACTCTCCAGCTCAATGAGTACTTTAAATGTATTTTTGAATTTATTAGCTTACGTAAAATTGTTTTTCACATGTTCTTCAGATAATAAAAACGACTTAAAAATATTTCTGTTAACAATGTTGATAGAAAATATGTCAGATATTGGAATGTTTATTAGATCATCATAGACTATTCGCAGCAAATTGATATTTGTGTGTTAAAAAGCTTAGCCAAAATGAAATGCGGGAACTTACTAAACAGGAAATCTGGACTCCAGACGAAAATTTTCTAAACAATTTTTTTTTTCGTATATTTCGGTTATAAATAAGATGCTGATAATCCTTTGCTATATTAAGGAAATCTAGGCTATTTACAGATTATTTATACTAATTAACCTTATTATTAGCTTAAATCTATATAAAGTATTTCAGTTATTAATAAGACATAGATTTTTGGATTGTTTACGCAGATTACACATATAATTGAATGGAATTAAGCTAGTTGTGTATTAGGTGCTTTAAAGATATTTAGTATTATATTTCTGAATGAATTTTATAAAAAAAGTACTTAGTATAGAAACACATTTCCTTCTACATCGGATTAAAATTTATTGAATATACTTTTCCTGAGGAACATAAAATTTAAATCTTTTACATAAACTAATGAATTTAGGAATACCATAAGGTATAACAATGTCATATTATAAAATCATGGATTTTTCGATACAATGTACTCCGTTTGTAAAATGATACATGGGTTTTAACATAGTGAACACTTATTTTTACGAGCTCGTACGAATCTGTAAAACAGTTCGTAAAATAGAAAAATAATGTACTAGATTACTATGATTTGGTTGTGTTTTTTTTTCGGACTACTTTTTTTTAAAATAAAATACTTCAGAAAAAATACTTTGAATGCATTATAAGAAACATGCAAAATAAGATCCTTCTTAAACACAGTACTTACTTTTACTTATGGATGAAGATAATCACTTATATTTTTCTGTGTTTTGAAAATTGCATCCTTACAAATAAAAAATTCCCTCCCCAATTATTTTAAAGACATAAAAGCCTTTTACTGGTTTTTTTACCCAAAAAATATACTGTTAGCCAATCCTGTTAGACAATTCTCACAATCTCGCGTTACCCCAGTGATCTATCCTCATCTTTCTTTTCTTCTCTCCTTCTATTTCTTCCTTTTCTCCCTCATTGTGATTGCCACTTACGAGGTTGAGGGCTCCGCTTGAGAAGCTGTGGAGACTCGTGTCTCTGGAAAGGAGGGACTTAGTAATTGAGGCCCCTAGATACCTATACATTACTTTGGTCTCTGCTTCAGGTAAACGGGAGGTGTGCTGTGGGTCCTCAGTACATCAATCGGCTTTATGGATCTAGCAATCGGTACATTTTCTGGGTGACTCGTTAAGGGCGGAGGCTATCTCGGGGATGCACTTTGAGTGTATAGGACTTGGCTAGCCTTGGTGCAGCTGGTCTGCATCCCTTTGTTGGGCTCTGTGGTGGGTGGTGCGGTCAGGTCCCGAAATTCTATATTAATTAAATGAACAATAAAAAATTTTCTTCTCTCCCTCGGGAGCACAACTTGGACTATTTGAAAACACTAAATTTTATGTAATTAAGAGAAAGGAGGGTTCCTTTGAAAATGTGTCCCCCTTTCTAACACAAAAAGGAATACCGGGATTAAACGGGGAAATAAAAGATATCCGTAAGTTACATTCGGGTGACTTATTGATGGAGGCCGCTAACTTAAAACAACCAGCAGTGCTAAACACGCAATTGTTAGCAAACATTAAGGTAACTGTCTCGCCTCATGGAAACTTTTCACAAGGTGTAATTTCAGCAAGAGATTTGTTGAACTCGCCGATGGATGAGATACTTGAAAATTTGCAGAATCATAAGGTTTGGTCTGTTAAACGCATTACTGTCAGGAAAGATGAAAAAGTTATTGAAACTAAGCATCTCATTCTGATTTTTGCGACTCCAGACCTCCCAGACAATATTAAAGCTACTATAATGAATCTTCCCGTCCAGCCTTATATACCAAATCCCTTGCAATGTTTTCAGTGCCAACGTTTTGAAAACTCGAGAAATGCTTGCAAAGGCAAACTGACTAGCACTCGCTGCGCAGCAGTTGGCCACGATAATTCGACCTGCACAGGAAAGGAGGCATGTGTCAACTGTCATGGTGACCATTCTTCCTATTCTTGTAGCTGTCCTCAAAGAGAACTAAAAAAGAAATTACCACCTATAAAATGAAAAAATAAATGTACATGTCCTGAGGCTAGAAAACAAATTATCTCTCACACACCACAACCTGGAATGAGTTACCCCCAAACAGCAGCCGTAAAGCCAAGATCTTCACCTTTCATTATTTGAAGAGCTCCTTTTGCTAAATCAAGAGTCAGTCAAATCCTCAAAATTAAAATCTGCATAGGAGGGCCCACGAAAATACTCCTTTTCCACCAGTAAAGCTTTGTTAACCCTGGTACTGTCTCTCTTCGACGATAGTTTATTGTTTGATGAACGAAGACTCAACTTCCAACTCCAGTGAAGTTTTTCAATTTAAATAATAACTTCCTTTATTTGTTGGTACTGCCATGGTTTGTATTCATATTTTGATGACATCAAGTCTATTAAATCAGCTTATAACCCCGCAAGTCTAGCATTTCAGGAAACTTTTCTGAAGTGTACCAATAACATCTTTATTCATGGGTTCAAAATCTTTAGACATGACTAGTAATGATGGCGCAGTGACTAAAAGCGTTTGTAAATTAACATCTAATAATTTCCCCAGCACTACCTATCCAATTAATACAGGCTGTGGCTGTAAAAATTACATACAACATAATTAATTACAGTCTGCAGTATGTATTTACCACCATATGATGTCATCTGCGAAGGAGAACTTGATGATTTAGTTGATCAGCTGCCAGCTCTATTTTTGATACTCAGTGACTTTAATAGCCATAATATTTTGTGGGGAAGTGACATAAATTCTCTTGGTCGTCAGATAGAGCAGTTTATTTCTAATAACACCTTCTGTCTAGTGAATACTGACAAGAAAGCATACTTCCACATAGCCACTAGAATATTTCATTCTCTCGATCTGGCCATTTGTTCTCCCTCACTTCTGCCATTATTAAATTTAACAGTAGGGAATGATCTGCGTAACAGTGATCACATTTCCCACTCGTCATCTCCCATGCTGGAGGTGGTAGTGTGCAACAATGTTTACCTACTTACGAGTACAGACAGGCGGGCAGATTGGACGTTATTCACACAATTGGCAGTCGTTAATGAAAAAATGGTTACGATCGAGGATATTGATAATGCCGTACATAATGTTACTGAAAAAATTATAGGTGCAGCTGATACTGCAATACTTAAAATTTCTTCGACACCAAAAAGGCGTTGCAAATTGTGGTGGAACAATGAATGTGGCCAACAAACATACAAAAGCAAAGGAAGTTATGGGGGTTATTCCGGAAGTACCCCACAATGGAGAATCTTATTGCATTTAAGAGAGCAAAAGCATTAGCTCGAAGAGCTGGTCGTCGAGGTCAGAAGGAATCCTGGTCTCACTATGTTACTTCAATAACATCTTCCACATCCAGTAAGTAGTTATGGAGAAAAGTAAAAGCAGCCAATGGTTTCTACACGGAATTCTCAATTCCCGTCTTGAAAACCGGAACTGCTAAATACTCTTCTTCTATGGATATTGCTAATGTCTTTGGCGAAATATTTGCTAGCCTTTCAAGCTCTGACTCTTATAGTCCTTAGTTTTTAAGGACAAAGAGTCTAGCTGAGCAAACAACAATCAGTTTCAGCCATAGACAAGTTTTCCCTTACAACTGTGAATTTTGGAGGTTGGAATTGAAGCGAGCATTGCAGCAGGCTAATAATATTAAGCTGACGGAATCAGCTACCATAAACGCTTCGACATTTAGGTCCAGATTCCCTATCGAACTTTTTATATTTTGCCAATAGTATCTGGACTGAAAATAAATTTCCATCGTTTTGATACGAAGTAATAGTGATTCCTGTTCTTAAACCTGGTAAGTATCCTTAGAATCCTTCACATTATCGATCCATAGCTCGGACGAATTGCCTTCGTAAAACTCTTGGAAGTATGGTCATCGCCCGTCTCGTGTATGTCTTAGAGGGAAATAAATGTGTTCATAGCAATTAGAATTGTTGTAAAGGGAGATCCACTCTTGATAATATTACATGTTTAGAAACCGAAATCCGTAACGTATTTGTGCGGTGAAATCATTTGGTTTCCATCTTCTTGGACATCGAGAAAGCATACGGCCGTACATGGCGATATGGAATTCTCCGTTCATTATATGATATTGCCTTTCGAGGTAATCTTCCGATATTCCTACAAAATGTTTTATGCTCCCGTATTTTTAAAGTACATATTGGTAAGCTTTTGTCCAATACTTTAAATCAAGCCGAGGGTGTACCCTGTAGCTCCATTTTAAGTGTAACAATTTTAAATTTAAATATAACTATCATCCTTCATCTCCTATGATCTTCTGCTCATGACACAATGTATGTGGATGACATTTAAATATATTGGCAAGATTCAAATATGCGTTTGAGAGACTATTACAAACATTTGTAAATAAAATAGCTGCATGCTGTGCAGAGAATGGCTTTCCTTTATCTCCTAGCAAGAGCTGTTGTTCCATTTTTGCAAGAACAGCTTTCACAATGATCCTGTTATCCATCTAAAGATCATTGCAATACCTGTCGTCAATGGGATAAAATTTCAAAATGAGGTGAAATATCCCTAAGTGTGATATTTGACCGAAAGCTAACCTTTATAATTATTATCTTTAAATACATCTTTATTATC
>JAPDSC010164679.1:9958-32990 GCA_026290005.1 Latrodectus geometricus
TTCAAATATGCTTTTTAACCACAAAATAAGGTTTCAGCAATAGGTTATATATTAAAAAAACAAATCGAATGTGGTACTGAGTACTTGTGAAATTACACTTTACTTAAGAAGTTTCTAAATACTAAAGACTAGCAACCTTTCATTAACGTTTAAAAGTATTATTTTTTATCAGTGGTGTACACTGTAAATGTACACACAATAGTATATAATACACTTAAAAATTAAAAAAAATACTTATAGGGTTTTTTTTTTTTTTACAAAACACTTAAGTATATAGTATATAATACACTTAAAAATTAAAAAAAAATACTTAAAGGGATTTTTTTTTTTTTTTTTTTTTACAAAACCTTGCGGGTATATGAAAAATTAATACAAAACCAGAATAAAAATGAACGTAAATTTAATTAAAAATTTCCAATTTTTTTCCTGATATTTAAAAAATTTCATTATTGCTCTTAATGTTAGAAAATAAATCACTTGCTATTTTTCCATATACTGAAATGAATTTTTGAATTCAAAATGAACTCTGTTGTTAACTTCTTCTGAAAAAAATGTTATCACTTTTTTCAGTTTTTGTTTCTAGTTATATTCGGTTGGTTTTAGTGGCGCCAGGTCCATTCTTGTTATATTCCAATTTTCCATCGTTTTTAATAAGTTATATTAACAATATGCCTTTTAAATACAAGATGATAAAAAATTGTTCATCGTATTTGGAATAAAAATGCTTATAAAAGTATTGTATGAACACAATAAATAATACATTACATGAAAAACTATATTTCCAAATTTTTTACATTACATTTTATGTATTCTACGTTCCTAATCATGTTTACATAACAAATATCTATCCATTAGTCAAACTTGCAGAAATGCATGCTCAAATATATCTGTGTTATTTTTCAATATTTACTTTAATGCAATCAATATTCTTGGCAACATGGTGGGTAAATATTATCTTCAAAATGTCTTCAAAAAAATTTAAACTATAATGTCATGAGATTTTATTAGATGCCATTTTAGGAATTTAGAAATACTGTTTATTGAACAACTATCATTTTGTAAACTGCTATCATCGTAACGATTAATAATCACAATTCAACCAGATATGATGTAAAATAAAAACTAAAATAAGCTCTTTTTATTTATTATCACTACCATAATATAATGCTTATATTGGTTCAATATTATACTTAGCAGAGCGGTGCTTAATTCTACTTTAGACTACTTAGTTGTAGATGTTGCACTTCTGCCTCATCTGTTAGTATGAGTGTTTTAGAATTTTCGAAGTTTTCTCCTTGAGACGAGTGAATACAACTCCTCATCAATAAAAAGAACTCGCAGAAGGCCAGTTACGTGCTGAACACTAAAAATCATCGCTCAGATTTCTGCGATTTTCTTCTTCAATATTCATTGTCAAATTACATTTTACAAATTATTGTCGAAACCCAATGGATCATTTGCAATTAACATCATAGTTTTATGTAAAAGCAAACCTTCTTTAATAAAAATATCTGAGAACATGTATAATATTTGAGTTTATATTTTATATATCAATATTTCTTGATTTAGTACATTTTCTAATATTAATCATTAAACAAAAGAATATATCTCAGGTGATAGACTTAGGCTTTTATTTGCAAAATATAAATATCTATATATTCATATCATTCTGAGTTTTCGGTTATATTTTCTCAGTGCAGATACTGGGATTTTCTTTGGCGAAATTATGAATGTTGGCGTCCTCCGAAGTATGGGAGATGTCTGTGACAGGTGTCAAAACGTGACGCTGCTGAATGCATATCATGGAAGAAAATAGGATGCTTTACTTTTATTTTCTTGCAAAATTGTGCCCCGATAGCTCACTTATTGAAAATCTATTTGACATTCTGTAGACGTTTCTTACCTTTCAATGTCACAATATATTTATTCAAGACACTAGGTACGGTATTACGTAGCTTGAAAAATACATTGAAATGCTTCGTATTTTAATGTACTTTTCATTTTGGGCAGAATTTTTCTTACTATATCTGATGCCAAACCTTTCAACTAAATTAGCTGTATTTTTGATATTTTACAATTCATAATTCGAATCTATACTAAATTCTTTAAATAAAAATTAGATAAAATCTATAATCGAAAGAATTCTATTTTATATTTTCAAAAATATCATGATGCATTTTATATATACAAAAGTCTCATCAATTTTAAGTATTTGCAATAAAAATATTTTTATATATGTTTTAATATGTATTGTAAATGAAAAGGAAATCATTTTTTGTGTTTCGTGTACATCAATTTGTTTGAAATTTCATCTGAATTTCTCATAAGCCAATATTAATTTGTTATACTTGCGATGTTAATTTTATAAAATGAACTAAAATATTTATTACCATGTTAATACAATATTTGAATATTAATTAATTTTATTGAATCTTTTGATGAAATGTAATATTGTAATGCATTTAGTAGCAGGTTTTATTTTAATAATATAAATAATTTTAAGCATTTATATTATTTAAATTAAAAATTTGCCATTCTTTTATTAACCATTTCATATAATATTCTGTGAGTTAAAATTATATTAATTTTTCACCCTATTTGATTCAAGAAAAACAATTTTTAGTAAAGAAATACAAACACTAAATTTTTATGAATAATAAGAAAATAATAACCCAAATAAAATTGCTGTAACTTTAATATAATATATTACTTAAGACAAAACGAAGCCTAGCTTTCATTAAAGAGCAAAAATTTTTATGATTATGATGTCATTAAACAAAGCATTAATTTAGTCTTTAACATTTAGAGATAAGATAATTGCTTTAAACTCTGTCAAAGTTTAGCATTTTCAATTGGCACAGTGGAATGTTGATCATATAACAAAGGTACAGTGTTTAAGTTTTTCAAATATTTCCACACACTTAAATTTCAAAAGAAAATACCATCGACTGTATTTACTAAAAAAAAATTAAGTAAGGACATGCCTTTTGATTTTTCGTATTTTGCTTACAACATGGTTCCTAAATGTTAGTCCAAATAAGATATGACGTTAAAAAATTGCACTATAATATTGATATGCTCTCTCTCATTATCTCTCCCTATGTATATGTAGGATCCAAAATAATAATTAGATGTCCCTAGTAGCAACAAGAGACAATCACACATGTTCCCAGAGAGTAGAGAATAAATATACTCGGCGACATTAGTTAAGTGTTACATTGTAGTAAAGTAAAGAGACATTTCCTCTGTGGACTCGAGCAGGTGTTCCGCTGATTATTGTTTTCATGTTATGATGTTTATATTTTTAAAATAAGTATGTTTTTATAATTGAATTTCATGTTACAAAAATTACATGTCAAATTTTTTAGGTCATTGTAAATTGATTGATTTAATTTTGGTAAAATTCTAAGTACTCACATACTTTATATAGTAAGATAAATCTGCCGCTTTTTAATTTTATGTTTACCAGAGAGAATTTTATTTTTAATATTCACTGAAAACTAAATGTAACATTAAACTATAAACATAAGACTTATAATTTTTCAGTGACACAATTTAAGATTTCAAAATGTATATTAGTGAAAATAATTGATATTCACTTGTATAAATAATAAAGTTTAATCAGAAGAATAACATGGATTTGCATAATTTTCTCTAAATTATGCTCATATCATCTTAATATTTTATGCATATTTAGTTTTATACACGTGATTTTATTTATAAGATTGTTGATATAATAATGATTTATTAACATAGTAACTAATTACTGTTTTTGAAACTGCTTAAGAGTAGGAATTTTAATTAAATATTCATTGCACTGATATTTTGAAAAGAAAAGAGATTCTTTATTAGTCTGTGTTTTGGATTACAGCAATAATTTCAATTATTACATTATGCATATTTTAATCATTGATAATTGAAAAAAAATTGCACTAATAAATGCAGAAAATATGCATAATTTTTATATTTCCAAAATATTTCAAACATAATTATTCATATGCAATATATTTTTATACATAAATGTTTAATTACTAATCAATTATTGTTTTTCATTACAGTGTAATTAATTTTGTACTGTGCAATTGTAGGTGAATTTATTAAAAATTTTATAAATAAATTTAAAATTTATTCGATATTACGCTTTGATTTTGGTTTTCTATAATACTTGTCAATTTGTATATTATGCATATTTTTTTAATTAACATGAAACAATATTGCATAAACCATATACTTATCAATTTATGTGTTTCTATATACTTTAAAGTGTTTATATATGCTTTGAAGTAACATACCTAATTTTTTATTAAAACAATAGCCAACTATTATTGAAAATGCATGAAAATAGGCGTTTTGATTAAATGTTAATTTCATTAATATATTAGAAAGAAAATGTGTTTCAAATGAATATAATTTAGAGAGTTCTATATTATTGACTACTATGCATAATGTAATGGAGGACACAGTCTCATATTATCATAAGTTCATGTCTTCTATGAACATTGCCAGTTGCGTCTTCATCGTAGGAATATATTACCAGTCACAAATCATGCTTCAGCACTGGGGACAGGAAGAGAAATCTGTTGGGAAATACCGTCAGCCAGATCAAATGACTGCTGATTGGAGTTAAGTCACGCAACACCGATGAAATCTTCCAAGTATGCCAGAAACCCAGCTGTATGACATTTAATGTATATCTAATTCACCATAAAGTAGTTGAGTTTAATTTCAAGATTGAAAATGTGGTTAAATGGATACATTAAGAATATCACTTATTCTCAGATTTTATGCGTTAAAGTCTGGATGATTATAAAGCACATATTACTTTAGAACAAATTTAACAAATTAATATATCATAATACTTATATATTAATATATAAATATTAAGTTTAATAAACATATGATTAAAATACTAATTTTTATTTCCAGATTAAAAATTTCTGGTTTTACTATAACAAATATTCTTGGTATATTTGAATTTAAATAAAACAACATTTTGATTTAATTCTTGAAATTATTCCTTGTATATTAAAAATAATTTTCATTAAGCACCTATTTTTAATTTTGGGGTTATGAAAATACTTTTACAACATAACAGAAAAAATACCAAACGAAATTAAGTATATTTGAACCATAAACCTATCCCTATCCAGTTTTAATTATAGGATTGATAAAATTGTATTAGTAGTTGATTGAACGACAGAGTTCAGTTATATAATTGAATTATAAAATAATTTATATAAAAAAATTATATAAAATTGAAGTAAATTACACAAAAATTGATTAATTAAATATTTTAATAAACCAGTGTTACATGAACTATATGTTCTACAAACTAATTATATTATTATGTAAATGGATTTTTTAAAATCAAATTTCCACATAATTATTGGTTTTTCCCATTTTGAAAGAAGTTTTACAGCTTTTGATAAAAGATAAAAATATTTTTACCTAATTATTTTCATTTAATACAATATTAGAATAACCAAAGCAACTCATTATTTGATTTTATGAAAAGGACATTAGTAACAAAGTTTAATGGAAATATCAGTTGATAACTTATCAAAATTCATCTGGTATGAGGATATAATTATAATGAATTAGGTAATAGTTTTAAATTAATTAATAATATTAATTTAAAATATTGCTAAATTAATTAGTAGTTTCAACAGTAGTAAGAATCTAACAGTAGTTTCTTGAAAGTAAGGATTTTCTTACGTATAAATAAAAAAAATGTTTCTCAAATTTTTCTTTTGATTGAATGACGATAAGATTGAAGTATACCTGACACATTTTTCACATTCATTTGAGTTTTTGTTATTCGAACAGAAATTACAATAATCTTTGAAGCTAGATGTAATTCGGACACACTTTAGTCGCAAGATTTAATTTACTTCATTGCCGGTCTTTGTTTAAGAAATAGTCATAATGGTCCAACTCAAAAAGTGATAAAATCAAGTTATTCTTCACTTTTATAAAAATTTAAATACTTAAATATTTAAAGATTAGGAATGGCAAAAATTAAATTGGTTTTAACTGATGCTTAAGAGAGCATTGATTCAACTATTTAGAATTAAATTTTACGCGCAAGTTGTTATTTTTTTTACAATATGTTTTATAAATAATACATTTTTTTAATAAGCTACTGCGTTCATCTTGTACAGTGGTCAGCGTGCCCGACTGTAGATAGGGAGGTCCTGGCTTTGAATCTTGGTTCAAGTATGGATGTATTTTCTCTTTTTCTCTCTCCCGCTTTCGTCCTTTCCTTGTATGAATGGTTGCTTAATATCTATCTATCTATCTATCTATCTATCTATATATATATATATATATATATATTTATTTATTTATATATAGATAGATAGATAAATGGATAGATATAAAAGGGTAACTATGTCACATGTTTGTACTGAAAAAAATCGGACTCCATTCCAAATTGCTATTCAGTTTAAAAAGTGAAGAATTTCACCCCATATTGCCAGCCTATCACTGGATAAAAAATCTATTATTTAAAATACATTATAATTATAAAGGATTTTTAAAATAAGCGTCATAGACTCAGATATGCCTGTTATAATTTACTAATTTCAGTCCTAAGACAATTATGTAGATATTATAATTACACACTCTAATTTAAATGACAAAATAAGATTCTATTTCAATAAAAAAGGGATAAAATTTTAACACGTTTTATTATTCTAATTGGAGTTCAGTAATTGGAATAATAAAAAAGTTTTTTATGCAATTCGAATTTCCTGTTGCCAAATTATCTTGTTTCTTTATAAACTAATGAGTAGTATAATAAATAAATAGTTCCTTTTTTATTTTACACAATCAAAATTTAATTTATAGTTCAATGAAATTAATTATTTAATGTAATAGATTTTAAAAATTCAGTTACATCTATTCATAAACATTTAAAATATATTATAATAGCATGAATAATTATGAAATGATCTATTTTTTGAGCAGTTTTAAAAATTATCTTAAAATATGTATTTTTCAATTAATGAAATCATTTTGTGCTAAATGAGTACTTACAGGGATTTGTAATTATTATTTTGATAACAAATGCTAATATATCTACTAATTAAAATTATATAAAATAAAATTTAAATTCAATCTTTATGTATGTGTTGTAAAGGTATTAGTTTACCTTAATAATTGTTAAATTGAAATATTTTAGCCATTATACAAAGGAAAAATTTAAAATTAATGATAGATAAAATAATAAAAATAATATTTAGAAAAAGTTTGCAATTATGATAAAAGTTTTGATTACTTTATTTATGTTAACAAAGAAATAAAAACAAATTTCCTGATTTTAATTTTAGATAAACCTTTTTTGTTTCTTAACATATTAATTATAGATTTTTAACAAATATATGTAATTGGTAATGCTTGTATATTGATTCCAATTTAGTGAAATGAAAAATAAACGACTTAAGTAGATGAAATATTTCTCTTAGAATTATTATAGTGAATTTATTAGTATAGTATAGTTATACAGAAAATATAATCTTCTTTACTTGGAGTATATATAAATTTTATGTCTTAAATTGGTTATTTTTGATTCATATAGTTACTGTCTAGTCTAGTCCCAAGTAATGGAAATATCTTGTTCCAACATAAGCTTTTTCATTCAACTTTCGGCTTATAACGGTATTTTATAGCTATTTTAAATTTAGAATTTATATTATTTTCTTGGTAAATAAAGAAATATTTTTTCACCAAAATTTATTAAATTAATATAATATTTCAGTTAAAATGTATTTTAAAATTTTTATCACGACTTATAATTAATAAAGAATGTGATGCAAAATATCAGATTGTATGTTGACTTTATTGCTATAACCATGCACATAATTTCGATTGGTCTTACTAAAATTCATAAGGTTGTCAACTGTTGATATTCACGTTTTGATAATCAAATTCTGCACTTACTTTAAAAATTAAGAATGCAAGTGTCTTACACTACTGTTTTTAAAATTATACACCCCCAAAATTAGGAACCAGGGCTTATTAGCAATGTCTTGTATGCTATATATTCAAGTATTGATAACTAATCCTTAAACCAAATAATTATTTGATTTAAATAGCATTAATAAAATAAAACAATAGTGATTTTCATTTAAACGTTGTATCTTTCAGTTAAAAATAACAAATGGAAATGAAAAATAAAAAATAATTACCAAATGAAGTTAAGAAAAATATTTTTCTCATTAAATAAATGGAATACCTTTATTTTCTACTATACTTTAAAGTGCCATTAAAACATTGTATTATTTATTTCAACTGTTAAGTATGCTGCATATTTCATGCCATAGCTTTCTCTGTGTCCAGCTTAAAATGATAAATGCCAATTTATTATTATGCATGTTACCAGTAATGAATAATTAAAATATAAATATTAAATTAATAATGCGATGTTTTCTATAACTGTTTTATATTTGTTTCGTAAATAAAATTTGAATAAATTATATTTTATTTAATTAATAAGCAAAATTTGGAAAAACTATTTTTTTATTAAAAAAGTAAAAAATTATAGAGATTTATCTAATATACTATAAAATACTGAAAAGAGTAGAATATCTGTGATATATGTTAACAGTTACGTATGCATCCAAATTAAATCCCTGAAATGTGAATCTTATAATTTGAATTGATTATGAAATTGAAAGATTGAGCAAGATACAATATAATTTTTGGTTATAAATTCAAGTATTATTGTTTTGCACGTAAAAGATTAAAATTATTTAAATAAAAATTAACTAAGCTTCTAATAAGTTTAAAGAAATATTGTTACATATTAAATAATTAACAACATATATTCAACGAGATAGCTAAAATTTTTTGTTTTTAAAACATAATATCTGCATTGATTTTTCTAAAAAAACCTGTAAATAGTGAACTATATACAAGACTTGATACTATACAGATCCTGAGATGGTTGCATTATTCAATATAATAAAAAAAAAGAATAATTTTATTTGTTTGCAATATTTTATTTTAGAAATACCTAATCAGTTGGAGTCTAATTTTAAGTTTATTCACAATTATTTTATGATTACATAAACTTTTCAAGCCCTTAAGAAATTATTTAGCTATCATGATGCGAAATTTTAATTATAAAAATTATTTTTGCTTGCATGTTAAGACGGAAAAAGTATTTTCTACGAAGAAAGTAATTCGCTTTTACTCTTCATCTTTTCTTTATTTTTTTAGTGAAATCTTAATTCTAATTTTCTTAAGTTTAAATATGAAACTTTTATTATTTTGAATATTTCTTTTTACAATACTCTGGTTTTAAAGAATTTTTATATAATTTAAATATCCTTAGGGAATTAAAATAAAATGTGATTACTTTTGTCAAAAATTGAAGGGATAAAATAGATAATAAAGCTCAAAAATAAATTTAACTTTAATTATTTGCTATTGTGTACTTTTATTGAAGATTTTACTTTTTTAAAATGCAAATTTGTTTTGATATTTTTTACTAAAATTTATTTGATGATAAAAATGAAGTCAACGTAAAGTGTATATGCATATTTTCACATTTCTGACAGGTAATAATTTCGCATATTATTATTTTCACCTATTGTATTAGTTGTATATACATTAGTTGTATATTGTAATAATGTAATTAGGGCCACTTTCATTATTCAAGACTCAAGCATGTGGATAATAAGGAGAGAGTTATAAAATTTGCTTAAAAAATTAATTTCTATTTAAATACTAATATTAGTGAAATGGGGATTCAAATATAAATTGTTGCACGGTTTTTTCTGCAAAAATACCATAATTTTTAGGATTTTTATTAACTGCACAAACTAGTCATTTATGTAAACAAAATTAGTATAATGAAGTATTTGCTTAATTATACTTATTATTGAAAAATATATGTTCTGTTAAGTAAAATTGTAATATCATCTTCATTATTCAAGCCTCAAAATTATTGTCTTTCTTGTTAAAATATATTTCATTTTAGAAGAAAGAACAAATCATTGTTGAAAAAAAAGCTGTATGAAACACTGGCATTGAGAGACAAAAAAATCCCTCCACTACCTTCAAATATTAGTCTCTTTTCATTTATAAGGTAATGTGTCGACAACAAAAATTCTATACCAAAGAGTTCTGAAATAAAGAAACAACATCTCTAATCCTGAATGACTGGAGTTCTAGAAGATGAATGATGTCCATTCAGTATCCAATTTCGGCCAAACTGACCGCATCTTTTCTCTCTCATCTTCTTTTCTTTCCTCTTTAAATGCCTGGTAGGAAACCTCTGACGTATTTGTCAGGGGCGACTAACTCCCACTGGTATTTCATCTCCTAAGGTAGTGAGCTCTCTAGGGAGGAGGCAGTAGCCCTGGTGAAGCAAAGAAACAGGCATGTACTGGGGTTTCTTGATCATGACAGTTATTGTTCGCCGGAATAGACAATGCTAAAGTACATTTTGGTTTGGCGAAGTGGTAAATAACACGTTTTATCAGAGTGGACGTTGTGAGTCAGAAGAGCGGACAGTTATGACGTCTGCTTAGAACAAGAAAGTCATTCAATGTTTTTTTTTTTTTTTTTTTCTATTAGAACATCACTGATTTCAAAGGGAATGATGAAATAAAATTTTATTTCTTTTCTTATGTTATTTAATAATTTGAAAATGCATAAAAAATAGAAAATATTTTTTTAAATAATTTAAATTATATTTTTTAAGCTAATCATTTTCCTATTTTTTATGACTTATACAATTTTATTACTCAAACGTGCTAATAATTTAAGGAATAAAAATAAAATTCAAGCTGAATAATTTTGAAATTTCATTTTTAAAAATTGATTCGAATATTAACATAAACATATTTAAAATATGTTCCATTTTCATGACTACTATTTTTCTTACTGATTTGAGAAGTTTTACTAATTGAATTTTGTAGATTCTAGTTTTCAGGAATTAAATTATGTGAGCTAGATTACTGAATTTGCATCAGCTTAATTAAACTAAAAACTAGGTTTTTATTTTAATGAAAAAAGAGTGGATCATTGTGACTTTCCTTAAATAAAATGATTCATTTGTTATTTACGTCAAAAACATAATTGCAATAAAATTGCAATTCATGTAAATATGCAATAAAATTGCAATTCATGTAAATATGCAATAAAATTTCAATTCATGTAAATATGCAATAAAATTGCAATTTAATAAAATTGCAACATAATTGCAAGAAAATTACTAAACATGCAAATATTAACTATATGTTTTTTATATGTTGAAAATTATTAATGTTTTTTTGAAATAATAATGTTTATTAAATGGAAAAGTTTTAAGTGATTAGAATATCCATCTTAATAGGTAAGTAGTAAACAGCATTGGTGTTGGTCAAAAGATCTTGAAACACGAATGTGGTTATTGTCATTATGTTGATATCTATTTCACAGATTTTTACTATTTATTGAATACATTTTAGAGTCTATTTTTGTATGAGTTCGGATTCAGTTTAAAGTTTGCATTAGTTGTGTTCTGAAGGCACCTGCTCTTGAAAGATACATAATTTCATACTTCAGCGAGTAACATTAAATTCCCTGTTAATCAAAGGAACTTAAGTAAATCTGATAACTTGCTGATGATGTATACCTTTTCTTGTAATTTTTCTTGCTTCTTATTGCACGTTATCTTTAACTTTAAATCTTTAACATGCCACTCAGTTTGTTCACAAGGACATAAAAGATTTAAATTCACTTACGTTCAAAACAATTATTAAAATAATTCTTGATGAGAAAATGTATGTATATCTTCAAATTCAGCTGGATATTTTTGATAATCATTATATGCTCACTAAAGTTGCTGAAAAAGTTAAAGAGTAAAAAAAAAAAAAAAATGTGTGATTTCATTAAGCTTAAAATATGTTAACACAGTAAACGAGGGCTGAATTATTAAATAAATATTTTAGAAAATTTTGAATAAAAAAACGATTTTCTACAGCATTTTATATATTTCCAAATAATTATATATTAATATAATTTGTCTTTAAAACTTCAAGGACATAATTCCTGTTCATGTTTTCATTTCCTTATATATAATTGATTAGTTATCTTAATCATCAATCCTAAAATACATTTTGTTGAATATATAATTTAATTAAGTGAATTCTAAACATTTTATCTTTAACGAAATAGTTTTTTTGAATACACTGCAAGTAAAATGCTTTTCCAAATTGCACCAATTTTTTTTATTGTATTTTAAAATATCCATAACCATTTTCATTATTCAGTACAACGTAGATTTTTCTTTTGTTTTTAATGAACATTAAAATTACACAATACGTATTTAACTACAAAATACAGTTAATTTAATAATCATTAAAGATTTATTATTAATCATTTTAGAATAAATTATATATATGTATATATACACACATTAAATACATGAAATATTTAAATTAATCAAGTAAACGGCATAAGATTTTAATGTGTTAAAGCAGCAAGTTTAACATTTTTCATTAATATAAATTATGCATACTAAAAGATTTTTCTGGCACATCATAATTTAAATGTTTTCATAAAATATATGTCTTATCAGTTTTATTTTCCTTGGCAGAAAAATAAGTAAATTATGGGGTAAAACCTGAATCATTCGAACATTTATCAACAATTTCAGCGAGTGAAATGGATTTCTTTACGCGAGCGGAGACAATCTAATTTGTCTGCCATCCATCTTTTCTTCGTCGGATCAAATTATCAAACTTAAGGTAAGAAAGCGAAGTAATTGCATCTCGTGCTTTCCAGTCCCCCGAATTGCAACAAATTAAGAAAAATGCAAATTGCAGAATCCCCCACCGTAATCGCACGAAGCATGAATGTCATTTGCAATGATTATCAAAAAGGTACAAAATTAGCACCAAAATGTCTTCCGGAATTATCTTCTGCACGAAACAAATGGTTCAGTCCCTCTCTGGCGAATAATACTTGCAATTCTAATAGGAGAGTAAAATCTCTTCATTGTCGTTTTTACTATTCTGATTCTCAAAAAATAATGTTCAAGGAAAACGAAAGGATTAAAATGTATAAATTTTTCCCTAAAATCTTGTTTCCTTAGGGAAATTAGTATTGATGACTCTAAAGTACATGGAATAATTAACACATTTTTGATTTTTATATTTTCTTAATTTAATACTATTTAGTTTCAGTAATTGCTTAGATTAGTGAATATAGCTCTTTTTATTATTTTGTCTATGGATTTAGTTTCTATTGATATTTATTTATTAATAAAGAAGATGTAAATAAGAACGAATGAAAAAAGCAAACTTAGAGAAGTATTTTGAAAATTTGCTAAAAGTAGAATGATTTAATGATTCTCAAAAAAAGTATAACTCTATTTAAGGAACCTTAAAATTTAATTTTTTTATGTTTACTTAATATTTTTACTGAATATTTCAGATTTTTTAAAAATAATGTTATTTTTACTAAATAATTATTACAAGTAACAAAATGTTAAACTTACATAAAATGAATATTTATAATTCTACATTTTTTAGGTGAGTAAAATATATTTTCAAAGGTTATTTACATTAATGTATACATCTATTTTCATTTTTGTCTATGAGATTCGTACGTATAAATACGAATCATTGATATTTAATATCAAGAGAATATTTAAATTAAAGTATGATTTAAATAAATCATTTTCTCAATCTTTGCTCATAGAAATGATATTTTACAAATTAAAATCAAACACATTGCATTAAACATCATTATAAGTTATACTTCAACATTTATATTATTTTAAAATGTATTTTATACACTTTCTGTGAAATATTTCAATATAAATATTTCAAACAAATTTTACAATTTTAATAAACCTATATATTCAGAATCACTTCAAAAAGTTTTATAATTTATTTTTACTACAACATTGCATTCTATAATATTTTTTCACTTGGAATTGAAATATAGTTTCTTCATAATTTTTAAAATTTTGTTTCTTAAACTTTGCTTTTTAATTTTATTACTTAGTTATATTAGATTATACATATGAATTAAAATCTTAATATTAGTTATATTAAGATTTTTAGAATGCAATATGGGGTAATGCATTTCTACAGTAACCATTTTATTATAGCATAAATCTATAGTAATTGGTTAAACATTTTAATAATCAACAGTTTTAAATAATACACTGGTTATCATAAATTAAGAAAAATTCACAAATATGGCAGTAACGTCAAAAGTCATACGTGGAATCTATTGAAACATATACACATTATATTACTTATAAGAAGGTACAAAAGAGCATAAAAAATCACCAGACAATTATGTTGTTATAAAAACTAGTATATGTATACAATAAAGATGTGGGAGATGTAAGTTTGGTGAATGAAAAGTACCTTTCATATGGAGTATTAACCCCTGAAAAGCAATAAAGCACATATAGTAATCTGTGATGCGATTCATCAATTGAGAAAAATTGATAGTCGTTCATTTTTCCAAGCAGTTGAAAGAATGACTAGAGTCCTAGGAGAAGAATTGAGAGTAGCTGCTCGTCATCCTAGACTATCCCAAACATGCTTGATTGGATAAAAATCCGGTGATCATTACAGCATGAGTTCGATTGTTGCTTGATCAAAATAATCATCCACAATGCGAGCCCTGTTAGGTTATCACCCTGTAGCATGAGAGCATTTATTATTGTTAAGGCGTAAGGGCACCCAGGATGCCATCTCTATTGGTATGAACATTAAAATTTCCAAGAGATAACACATGGTTGTCTGTGAACCCACCCAAAGGAATACCATTTTAAGCACAGGTGCTGCCTGATTCATATGCATCTCTTTCACGAATGTTTGATGAATGAAAATGAGTTTCAGGTTTTCACCAAATAAAAATATGCCAATTATCGATTTTGAGGGTAAACCTGGACTCATTCTTAAGGAGAACAACAATCCGTTGATTACACGTCCAGTGGGCATGTTGTTGTACCCATCAAAAACATTCCTGCGCGACATGAGAGTGATACAAATTACTGGTTACATCGTATAAAGACCACGTTCGTAATGCCTTTGGCACACGGTTGATCTGGATACCAACCTTCCAGAGGAGGGTTGGCATGCAGCTGGATTAAGTATGTAAGCTCAGCCAGAGTTGTGGTTCATTCCTTCGCGCACGTAATGACAAAATATCGGCCATGGGCACTAATGGTAGCCGTCCTTAACTGAAGCTTCTGGAGGCCAAATCTTTTGTTAGAAATTATTACTTAAGTCTATGAATCACAGACAGACTTACATTAAGTCATCTGGCCACTTCTATCTGGCTTTGACCTACCACTAGTCTCCCAATAGCTCTCCATTTAAATTTTTCGGTCAAATGTTGTATGTAGGCCATTATTACAATTTCACTATACCAGAGACGCTTCTTCAGTTTTCACCCTTAACTGAGACAACCATTTTCATGCTTATCGTAAAAGAGGAATTCCAATAGCAGCACTACTATTTTGCATAATGTCAAATTATTAAGCTATTTTTACATACCAACATATTCTAATTATATTGGGATTAACTTATTTTTGGGAGAATTATATATTCAATACAATATTTTAATTAAGCTCTACTATTAATTCAACATTCATATTCAATGGAATTAATTGACAATATGTTTATTTATCAGGTGTATTATTACCAATTATATTAAAAATTACATAATGAGTTTAATAAATTTAATTGATAAAAAACTATATTGTAAAAATTGAAAATCACAAACAAGTATTTTAAGGAAATTTAAATTATCTGAAATTGTTTCTTAGTATTTTTTAGTTTCAAATTTTCAACATAGTCAGAAATAGGTCTTTTTTTAATTGAGTTATTCTTGCCATTGTCAATTAATTTATATTATTTTGGGTTAAAAGAAAACTGCTAGAATAGAAAAAATATCTTATAAATGAAAAACTATAGGACATCTTAAATATTTTTATTAATTACATACTTATTTAAATATTTAAATTAAAAATTTTTTACCACATTAATGATGGTTAAATTTAATATTTTTAGTTCACACATAATTGAGTTCCAATAAGCCTGGCCTTACCGGTAGTAACGTATTATGCCGACAAATATTTTTGCAAAAATAAGGCTGCCAAAAACTTGTGAGTTTTAATTATTTTTCTAATATTTTAATTATTATAATCTTCAATAAACAAGAAGATAAAAATTTTATTTTTAGTTTATATTCCAGGTTCTTAATTTTAAATTTAAAATTATATATATATATATATATATATATATATATATATAATGTAAGCTTTTAAAAACATTTAAAAATACAAAACATGAACCCGGTCAAATATCGCAATATTTTTTGAGGAAACGGTTGACTGGTATTCTGTAAATATTACCCATCAACCGTTTCCTCAAATTACTGAGTTAACAAAGATAAAAATTGCAATTGGTCTTAAGGATTTAAAAAAAATTATGGGAGAAAATTTAAATTAATTTAAAAATTATTGAAAAACCCACGAGTCACAGATCTACAAGTACTATAAATTATATGGGAAACTAAATCCAACTGTTATTGATACATTTCTTTTCCAACAATAAAGCTAAATATAAATTCAAGAAAAGTATATAATATGTATATTTTTGATTAATATTTAATGATAGAGTGAAAATTCCAGTAAAAAAAATATAGGTACTAGTAATATGAAAATAGATATGACAGTTAAAAGATTTAAAAACAGTAACTTATGGAATTAACATATTGCTTTAAAATCACCAAATTTCTTTGATAAACATCAAGGCACAGAATTTTGTAAGATGATTTGAATGAATGTAGCACTTTCATTTATTTCATTTCATTGAACATAATTTAGTGATGAGAATATAATACAATATATTCGAATTAGAAATATTCTTTTAAAAATCGAAAAGCTACATTAATCAAAATTGAAAACAAACTATTCCTTATTGTTTCCTGTAAAATGCAGAATAGTCTTCGAACGCAATGCAATTACGATATCGAGTTCAAGTTCAAGTTCTTTTTTTTTTTTTTTTATCCAATTGTACTCTGTTTACTCTGAGCAAACATATTGGTGATTTGAATTCAGCTCAAAAGATGAAAAATTTTAAATTCGTAAGCAAACTATAAAATAAGATATTTGTGATGAATATTGGTGAGTGTGACTCTTGTTTATTTTTAAAGCTTCTTTAAATATTGACAAAAACCCACCCGTTCACCAATCTGATTTTATGATGTTGACAAGAAATTCATGTCATTAAATTATGTACTTCCTATTTCTTAAAATACTTTTTATTTGTTTTTAATGTTTTAACCTTAAACAAAAGTAACGAAGAATATTAAACCAATACCTTGAATTTTTATCTTGCATTTTTACCTTTAATTCTTATTTAGCAATTTTTATTAAGGTCAAGCTTTCCATCTTTTACTTGGACATGTAATTCTAAATCAACTATATAAAAATGTTAAACTTGTATTTAATTTAAAGATATTTGGCCATCAGAAACGGTTGCAGATAAAACTGGTTCATCCAACCACATGACATGCAATGTGATGAATTTTTACACGAAATTAAAACTAGAATTATGAATATTTAATTCGCATTCCACCCGTGTGGAAAATATAGAGATTTCTAACTTTTGCGGAACCAAAAAAATCTCACAATAACAGTTAAACTTTGATCAATGCTTACATGCATAAATCCAAATCAAATACACTACATATATTTAATTCACATGGAAAACAGGTTTTAAATAATAATAACAAACCAAGATGAGTTATTTCACTCAATAAAATACTGATCAATCTGCAAGAATTTTCTTGAAAATACTCATTCTAATCAAACGTACAAAAATTTGAATTTTTATTCATTTCACAAAAAAAGGGTTGAATAAGCTAATCGCGATGGAGTGAAATAAAAAATAACGTTTAATCAGTGAGCGTTTCGTAAAAAAACAAATTCAGATCATTCAGGTGAAATCATTTAAATTCACAACTAAAACACAAAAGAATTAATAATAGGAATGATAATCAAATAATTTCATTTATTTATTTTTCGATCTATATACCATTATTCAGAAATTGTTCTTCAGAGAATCGTGTTTTCAGATAAACTTCTAATAAACATGTTTTAAATCACTCAAACAGATTAATGTTGATGAATTGGAATAAATATTTTTAATTCAATAAAATATGGTCTATTTGTGTGTGCATTTTCAATGATATTGAAACCAGAGAAAACATACGAAACATTTTTAATTACCATGGAAAGTGTAAAACTAGGTGTTGAAATGATACGTTTCCTCAGACCTTTTATGATTTTCTGCTTTTTTTTTCTTTTGGAAATTCAAATAGAGATCAAATTAGAGGTAGAATTTTAACATATGAGGTGTCTTTAAATATTACAAATATTTTGAAGATAAGAAATTCTTGAAAAACAGGAATATATATATATATATATATATATATATATATATATATATATATATATATACACCATGTTCATTTAACGGAGAATATTAAAATGGAGTCAATTTGGCCCCAACTACGAGAAGCAAGTTGACAACTGACACTGAATTCCTGGTCCTTAAATTATAAAGATTCAACATTTCCCTCCAGTCAGCAATGTCTTTTGCGAATATTCATGGGAAAGGGTATAATGGCGTTAAATCAGTTGGTCTGAGTGACCCCGAAATTCGACTTCTTGCATAATTCTTCTTTTTAGAAAATGGTCATTCAAAGAACTATGTATGATGTAGTCTCAGTGAGTATTTCTATCCTTTACAATTTCAGATAGAATAAAACATCAAATAGAATAAAAACCAAACAGATTAAATGTAAAAATAAAACTGCATTTTAATCATGGTCAAAGACAAAAAACAGGTGCATATAATTAATAAGCAACGCAGACGACATTTTGAGAAGGAATGAGAAAAACAAAAAATTAATAAAATGGAAAGACTATATTTACAAAAAAAAAAAAAAAAAAAAGATAATATTGCATTCTAATTTTTGTAAAATACAAAAAAGAGGCAAATAATTAATTAGACTCACATACAATGTTTACAAAGGAAACGTGAAAAACATAAAATTAAAAAGACAGAAAAGACAGGCAGACACTATTTGCAAAAGAAATGATATTTGAATTGAAAAAAGAATTTTTTTTATGCAATATGATCTAAATGAATTGAAACATGTAAGTTGTTTTATACGTAAATATCCTGAGTTTGTTTGAATTTCATCATTATTTTATGCACTGTTAAACATCAATGTTAACCCATTATTTTATGTACAGACCATACATTAAAATTATAGAATTAGCTATTGTGGACAAATTGTGGTAATTCATTTAGTTCAAGCAAATAATATCCCTATTTTATTCTTACAATTTCAATTAGTCAAGGAATATTCACAGAAATGTTTCCTTTTTTCATGTGGGAAACCAATATATTGTAGAGAAACACACCAACTGAATAGCATTTGATTTAGAGAAACAATGCATTGTTTGCAAGGTGACATCAATGCAAGGTGACATCACCTTTTAATTCAACAATTTCTATTAAAAATAAAATGTCCAGTCTTATTCATACATTCCGAATAAATATACGCTTTTAAGGGAATTAAAACAAGTTAGAAAAGGCGAATTTTATTTCTCTTTGAATTAAGTGATTATACTGTCTTATCTTTCATGCAGCTTAGATTTTACATCGTAAAAGCTAACTTATCAATCTTGTTTAAATGAAAGTAGTCGAGGGCATAATGATGAACAGATATAAAATCGTTTCATTCATTCAAATACTTGTGAAATTGAGTTCATTTTACTCTGAAATTCAAATGAAGACTAAACATTGAAATTTTTTAAAATTAGAATAGTAGAGTTAATTATTAATGATTGTGTGAGGGTAGTTATTTCTTTCACTCAAACATTGTTCAATTCATGCATCATTTATCTTTTAGTCAAATCAAAGAAACAATAGAAAATTAATCTTTATTGATTAGATTCAAGCGAAACTATTTCATCAAATCAATTTCAATCATATCAATTGTGGCAAATCTATTTCTTACAATCATAAATATTTTTTTTGGCGTTTCAAATCCAAACAAAAACGAAAGATTTCAATTATTTTTAAATTCATAAAATAATTAAAGAATCTGCAGATAAACAATTGTGATTTTTCATTTAAGAAAAAAAAATATTACTAAAAGCATTTATTTAATTGAAATAATTATAAATTTAAAGCGATAGTTTTCTATTTTCCATGCAATGTATAAAAATTGGGTTTTCTCATGCATTCTATAAGATCTAATTAATTTATAAGTTATTAAAATTTATAAAAAAACTATACTTTTTATAGTTAAAATAACAAAATAATTAAAAAATTCATTGTAGTTTTAAACATTTTAATTTTAATAGTTTTATATCACAAATAATATTATATGCACCACAAAACTATTTATTAAAATATGTAAATAATGTTGGGAAACTTAATTTATTTGTTTTCAAATATGAACTATGAATTATGAGGCAATCATAAAAATGTTGCTGAAATTGAATTTGTAAAATTATTCGCCTTATCCCTTTTTCCCAAATAAAATTTAGTTTGCACTAATTGCTGAGCGTTCATATTTAATTTAATTAGAACTTGCCCAAAAATCATTGAAAATATTTTTCTCTGTGGAGCTTAACAAAATCCCAATAGTATCGTTAAAATGATTGATAATGATAAATGAGCTTAACTACTTTGAACATTAAGCAAACGCGTTTAGGCTCTAAATTTATGTATAATGCTCCTTACACTTCCTTCCCTGGGAGGAAACCACTTATCCACCAGATTTATTTCTTTCTCATTTTAATGTCGTTCTAAAGACTCGTAACAAAATTCCAATAACATAAATATACAAGGTGGAATCAAAAATATACATTCTGACGGCAAGTACGAGATCTAAGAAATGAGATAGTTCACTCAAATGAACGTGGGTTCATAAATCACGTGACGACTGCGGTGTGGTATTACCACGTGATTACGAATCCTCAGCTAGCGTGACTTCCTACCATTTGCGGGATTTTGCAAAATGGCGGACGTCGCGAAAATAATGGCGTTCGCCTCAGAAAATTTCTCCGGCATCCATTATGGAATATGCTGCAAAATCTTTCGGAAGAGCGATTTATTTCAAAAATTTTTGTAAAACCACATCTAGTTGTAAATGCGGTTTTCGCCCGCGGTGGTATTTTATTTGACAGTTGGAACAAGCTGTTAAGGAGGACTGACTTGTCGTTTCCCCTCTGCTTTTGACGTTTATTGCGTTCTGCTTTTTACGATATTTTTTTTCAAGCAGTGGCGTGCGTCATATTAGACGTAAATATTATGACCTTCTGATCATAATGTTTACGATTTTATTTAAGAAAAATAATACAGAGAGAATATAACAGAAATCTTGTAAGACTCTTATTAAATATAAATCATTAAATATGAAAAAATATGAAAAAATATATGGAATAACAGTATTTATTGAAACAATTATTTTTTTCAAGATTCGAAAAAACACATTTTCAAATATTAGTTTTGGGAAAAAGAAATCCTTCATTTTTACATGAACTTCAACTGTTTTTGAAGCTTGTTTTGGATTCGCTTTGTGCAAAAGGTTTAAATTTTTTAATGACCAATCCTTATCTCATGGTCGATGTTGCCACTGCTAATATTCCCATAAAATTTGGACATTTCTATGACTTTATTAACGTTTTCAACAACGTTGTACTCATATGTATATTTGATGCTAAAAGTGAGATGCACCTTTAATATCAAAAATACCTGAACGAAATCTCTAAACCAAAATTGGACTTAACTGGTTGTTACAATGACGGGTGACCATAAACATCATTATTTCTGCCACCTAGCTTGTATTTTCACAGATTTTCACATCAAAGAAAAACTATTAAATGCACCAAATTTTCCCTTTGTTGGCTTCCATTTTTAACAAGCTGTAATTAACAGTATAAAATGACCAAACAAAAAACATCAATACAGTTTTTTTAATGAATAAGTTACTTTTCCAACTAGCATAACTCTGAAATTGAATGATACTTTACGAGTTATCCAGAACTAGTCATCTACAGAAAAAATAATGGATTACTTCTTCCCCAAACTAATATATTTGACCAAGTTATCAGTTTTGAGGTTTATAGCTATGCATTCTGTTAATTATGTTTGCTAATCAAAGTTGTTAAACACAACCAAATGTTTTGTGGTTATGAATATCTGGATTGATAGCATCCGCTGTATGTTGCACCTTACTAATAAACAGATGTTGGACTTAAATTCTCCCTAAACATAAAGTACCTCAGTATGATTATCTTTAGATAGATCCAATATCAAATCTACAACCTCCTAGTCGTAAAAATAGCACGCAGAATGCGATAATGTTGGAATGTATTCATAAAATGAAATAAAACATCGAACACAAAATAGGAAAAAAATGGATTTACTATTCGCTGTTCGTAAACATTAGAGGAGAAGTAAAGAAAAACTGATATCAAATTGTTCGAATTGATGCGAAAAAAGTGTATGTGTGTGATGCAGGCTTCACACTTGCACTGAATGGTAGATTGGATACTCTCAATAATCTCAAGTATGTAACTATTTTGAAGATAAGCTAAAAAAAAAAAATGTTTTGATACAGTTGACACCACACTTAGAAGAGAGTATGTCTGAAATATCAGTGCCTTTTCAAGCTGTATACCACCCCAAGAAGTCGCTTCATGCTTGTCATTCTTATTTGCTTCTTCATTATGTGTATCCTACATCTTATATTAGTTTGTAAGCCTTAAGTAGATAAGCCTTTAATATTGTGTAATTTATTGATTATTTCAAATACATAGATCGATGAAAGTATTTATATTAATATCACCTAATATTTTTAGTGTGAAGAAATAGCAAATCTGTTTTTACAAACAACATTTGTAATAAATTATAATCAAAGCTATATATTCTTCAAATATTATTTCTAAAATTGCTTGAAATTATTATGAATCCAAATTACT
>JAPDSC010164679.1:33390-60745 GCA_026290005.1 Latrodectus geometricus
AGAATTTAAACAACTGCTTTTATATATTAATAAACACATCAATAACAATTAAAAAAAATATTTGAAGCATGTAAAATGTCACAATATAAGATTCGTTATTTTTCAGCATTCAAATAAATTTAACTAAATAAATGATTTGTACATAAATCTTGCAATTCTGGAGAAGTCACTTCCAAATTAATATTAAATGTTATTAAGGAATTTAGCGTGCTGAGATTATGTACCTTAAGAAAGCATTAGTTTTCAAAGAAACATTGATATTAGTGACCCAAAGAAACAAAATCAATGGTTTATACATTCTACAAAAAATGCATAAACAAAAACAAATTTTGTTGAATAAATGATTTTTATCTGTGATTAAAATAAATAAATGTTAAATTATAAGTTTTAGATTATTTAATTGAATAAAGATAATAGTTTTACCAAAGAAGATTTTATTTTTTCTCGAACAGTTATCTATAAGTGTTTGTTTACTTCTTCACCAGTTAATAAGGTTGTATTCTTTTGTTTATTTCTACTCTATGAACATTCTAACCACTGCATATCATCTAATAATTTTATGTGAATAATATTAAATTTGTTTAAGCGATAGATCCAGTAATTATGTTGTCATCTCTTCTCCAAAACCATATCAAACCAGCTAAAGAAAGTTGAAACTTCAAAAATTCTTTCTAGGTGTTTACGTTTTTACAACATCAAGCTCTAGATTCCATATCGAAACCTCGAATTGTAATCGAAAAAGAGTGATATATTTTCCCGATAAGCTATAACAAGTATTGCAATAATAATGGCTTAATAGTCAATGCAATAGTCATCTGTTTAAAAATTGATTCTCATTTAGATTCATCAATGTTTTCGTAGTTACAAACCCACAATAATTTGCTAGTCACTTCAGAATTAGATTTTAAATTTAAAGCGTAATTATTGATTGATTGAACAAATAAATATGATTATTTTTAACCACATTAAAATATATATATATTTTTTAATGTAAGAATTAATTCTAAATTCTCCAGTTAATTACAATTTAGTTTGCATAAATAAGAATTTAGTAATTGAAATTTTAAGTAAGTTTGTATAGTTGCTTTTTAATATGTACGTGAATGTACATGAATTTTGATAAGTAAATATTTAGAAAGGAAATATTTCTAATCTAAGAAGTTGTCAAAAAACTTTATCATATTTCTTATTTAAATATTCACTTTTTCAATGTGAGCACAGTTTATTATTTATGATTTTTTATATTTATTTTTTCATTAATGTTTAATACTACAAGCATCACTTAATGTTTATAGTTTAAGACTGCCTTTGAGATTATCAATTTAGCATTTTAGATATGTATCTTTTTGCATTCCTATCTCAAGATTATTTAGAGAAATAAATAAAATTAACTAATTCAAATTCCATTTAATATTTTGATGAAAGAACATTATTTCACATTGATTTTATACTTATTACCATGTTATATTCACAACAATAAAAATTTCCGTGAAATCTCCATAGAAACGTGTGAAATAAAAACAGATTTTTATTTTCGATTTTCTCGCTTAAATTATATTCGCAAACTATTGTATCCTCCTTTAATGGCACATTATAAGCCAGAATTTTTTTTATTAATCTAATGAATTATCGATAATCTTTGCATTTTCTAGTATCAAATGAATATAGAGATGGAGAAATAACCTCAAATGTGTCACGGTTCAAATCCTTATGCAATGAAAGTTCGTGACGTGCCTGCAAGTCACCAGATAAATTAGATGTATTAGTAAGTTGCTGAAATAATAATTTTGGGACTAAAATCTGTCTTTATGCTAATATATATATATATATATATATATATATAACACATTTTTAGTTTTTGAAAAATTCTATTTTTTCTGTATGATATATGATTACTGCAAACAAATGGCAGTTAAGGTACATATATTAGCTATTCAACTCAATATTTACTGCAATAGTTAATAGTGTTTTAATCTTTTATGATATCCTGGGACATGAAAAGTTTATATATTTGATCATTGTTTGTAATTCTCTAACGAGGTATTATTAAAACTAATAACTATGTAAGCTAGATTTGTAAACTTAGTCATATTCGTCTTTTAAAATTAACCACTGTCTATGTAAAAGAAATATATTGTTCAGTTGCACATTCAACAATCTCATAATAATTTGTATAAATGTTTAATAATCATTTTTCTACCAGCTTAACAGATGTTACTTTAGCCAAGAGGTATCATTCATTATTTGTATAGAAAAGGTGATTTCTGATACAAATTATTGAATTACATTACCAGAATTTTCCTTATGTACTATGGTTTGATTGTTGTCTTAATACACTGCTCAAAACAATTAAAGGATATTGCGGTTTTAAGTGGATCTTGTGGCTGGGAAACTTTTTAGCTGATTGATACATGGTCGTCAGACGTAGTAGCTTATATGAGAAAAAATTACACATGTTTGCCAGAAAATAATGCCTTTTATTGCGCATTTGTGTAGAAAAAGAATAAAACACAATTCGTCCATATGAGAGAAAACTAATAAGAAAAGGTATTTTCTTCAAAGGAAATAATTTTCAGTAGGAGGTATGGTTTACCCGGACATCCTGTAACGTTGAACACCTTTGAGGATTGGAGTCAATGAGGCTATTAATCATGAGTTGGGGTATTTTGCCCGACTCTTCCAGAAGAGCACTTTCCAGTTCTTGGAGAGTTTGTGGGAGTGGTTTGTGGCCAGCAACTCATATTTCCAGAGCATTCCAGACATGCTCTATTGGATTCATGTCAGGAGAACACGCTTGTAATTCCATTTGTTTGATTCCTTCCTTAAAAAGGGAATCCTCCACCAGGTTAACACGATGTGGCCTGCAGTTATCGTCCATTAAAATGAAGTCATCTCCGAGTGCTGCAGCATAAGGGACTACAACAGGTCTGAGGATTTCATCCCTATATCGGCGATCAGTCAGAAGTCCATCTCGAATGATATAGAGGTCTGTGCGCCCGTCAGTGGAGATACCACCATACAACAACACTCCCCCACCTCCAAATCTGTCACTTTCGTGGACGAACGCAAGATTATTCTTACTGCCACTGTACCTCCAGATGAAAATACGTCTATTATCGGGATGAGCAGAAAAACGGGACTCGTCAGAAAAAGAATATTTCTCCATTCATTTCTCCTCCAGTTCACATGCTATGTTGTCCACTCTCTCGTGACGTTGCCTTGATGTTAGTTTAACGCATACCATCAGTCAGCGAGCTTGCAGAACTACACCATGGAGCCGGTTTCGAACAGTCTGAATTGAAACCGTGGTGTCAGTAGCCGAGTAAAGGTGTTGTTAGAAAAGAATAGCGTTCATATTTTGGTGTCTCCGAGCCGTTAACACTAAATAACTATCTTCCTTGGGCCTTGTAGCCCGTCTATGACCTTGCAATGGTCTTCGGAATGCACTTCCAGTCTTCAAAAAAGGGTTTCAGATCCTGGAAATCACACTTTGTGACATTGCAATAGCTTGCGCTACTTCGGCTTAAGTTTGTCCTTCTTCTAACCAACCAACAACTCTCCAATTTTCTGTATCAGTAAAATGATCTCGCTGAGACATCGCACTCATCGAAACAAAGCAGTCACTAAATGCCGATCATCATTTTCTTCATTGTCTTTTATTCAGTTGAAAGTTAAATTTCATCCACTACCTCTGAAGCGACGTTTTTGAAGTTTAACTCAAAATTAGCATACTCCACAGTTTGAAAATCAGAAAAATTTGCATTTGTGATTTTCTTGTTTCATTTTCGGATAAAAAAATTCGGTTACGTCTTTATTTTATATAAAACTTACAATATCCTTTTCTTGTTTTGAGCACAGTATATTAACTTATATTGGTAAAATTATTGGCTTTTCTGTTTGCTAACATTAATTTCCATTTACTGTTATTTGTGAATAAACTGTATTTTTATTTTAAGTTTGCTATCAATTCTCCAATTACGATGTTTTCTTCAAAAAGAGATTAAAAGTGATAGTATATAAATGAGAGATTTTGTACAAAATGAATTTAATGTTCATTTGCTCTACGATTTTCTTGTTTATGCATGAATATCATGTTAAGTTCTATTTTTTATTTTTCAATAATTTATTTTAAAAATAAATAACATGTATTTTTTTTTTCAAATTATCGCCAAGATTTTAAATGACCAAAATATCCTTAAGTTTTACATTTAATTAGCATTATTTTATCGATAACACACAAAAAATGAATGCCATAGTTACGATCATAGATGCACAATAATTTACTTTGGAGAATTATTTATGATGCCAAGTATAAGAAATTTCATTAATCAAAGAATGGTTGATTAATGTTTATACTTGACGCTATCGCTTAGTTGCTCTTAAAATAAGTGGCATTAACAAAGTATTAGTTCATTAAATTGACAGAACACTTTTTAATTTCATATAAGTTTTAAATTGATACAAAACATGTAGCTAATGAATTTCTTTTTATTTGGTCAGTCTTATTTTAAATATTTAAAATAAGCATACCTTTTAATTTTCTTTCTTTTTAACATATGTGTAGGCATTATTTAATGCATAATTGTATAGAAATAATTTCCAAGTTAGCATTCAAATCACTTTTGTAAATTATTCTGAAAAATTTGATCAGAACTCAAAAAAATATTCACTGCGTTTTGTAAAATAATTTTAAAAATACATTACTGATTCCATGCACAGGTTTTGGCCAATATTTCTTATCTAAACTTTTAACATTTTATTTTATTACTTAATCTTCACATTTATGATATTTTTTATTTATTGAACTATTTTTAGTCAACAAGAATTAACTCACAATATTTTTTTTTTAAAAAAAGTCATTAACTCTTGACAATGTTTTTTTAAAACTTTTTTTACATTAAATATCACTTTTAGCAAAAAATATTAACATTCATCATAACAATACTGACTGTTCTAACATTGCAATATTCAATTATTTATAATTTGTCTTAGGGTATTTTACAAACTTCATATCTTATTTAGTTTTCATAATATCTAAATCAAATGAGCTTTAAATTAAACCTAAAGTAAGGTATATTCCTTAGTACTTTTTTATATTTACAAGTATTTATCTAAATTTAATTGTTTTTAAATAATTTTTATATTTAAAGAAATTTATTAGAATTTCATAATTTTACTATTCTTATTTCTTTCTAAGAACGTAAATCTAAATTACAATGTTAAATTCCCATTGAATTTACTGTATGTTCTGAAACATTCTTTTGATTGACACTGATAAAAAAGACGATTTTTAGGTGATGAGAAGTAGTATTTTTAATATTACACTTTTATTTTTGTATGTTATATTCTTACATAAATTATATATATATATATATATATATATATATATATATATATATGATAAATAAACTGCTTTATGCCTTGAATCGCAACAAACAAATATGCTTCAAAAGCTTCACTCATGCACGGCGAGGAGTTTTGGATGGTAGACGTGAGACTTTGATAGCTGGTAACGATCGCACTCTTGGAATTGACCATTCGTTTTCTCAGGTAAATGTACCATCCGTAGAAAATATGATTACTCAAAGTCGTAGCCCATCAGACTGGAAATGATTTATTATACAGCTCCTGTGATACGAGACCAGATATACAGCAGCTTAGTTTCCAACAAATTCGCACAATTCTATTTCACGAAGAGTAATGAGCCGCAAAGGTATCTTTTTGCGAACATTAAATTGTCGATATTAGAATGAATGACATCAGGAAATGATATCTATGATGTGTGTTCTTGTATCTCTTCGTAAATCTATTGTAGGTATTTGCTAAATATATTCTTCAAGTTGTGAAATATTGTTTCATGTGTTTTTGTTTTCATGATTTAGAGCTGGAGAATATTTGCTTTTTGTATTTTATATGTGTCACATAGGAAATATATGCTTTGTTTCCAAGAAAATGCATGTTAAGTTATTCTGAAGAATACAAAATAACGAAATCAAGTTTGTATAAAAGTTAGCTTCAAAATATATTTAATGATTCAAGTTTTTCAATATCTTTTTAATCTTTTACTATTATTACAATTTAAATTACTAAGCCCTAAACTTCAGGTTAATCAACAAAATGCTTAAGACTTTTTTCAATAAATTATTCAATTATTTAATAAAAAATAGTTATTAATGAGCTTTACAGAGAGAATAATTGAAACATTCAATGAAAAGTATTTTTCTTTAAATCTACTGTTTAGCCCTTACATTAATTTTTCACTCTTTTCAATAATTTACTACAATTATCTAATAGAGAACACCTTTTTAATCATGTTTGAAAAAAAATCTTGTAAACTAATTTAAATGATATAAACAATCATAATAAAAAAACGTAAAATTTTGATAAATTTATAATTAATATTTTCAAGTATTTTTAATAATTAAATTTTGATTTACATTTGTCTAATTTGCAGTATAGAATAGAACCAAAGATAACAATTGGCATTAAAATACTGATAAATCCTGTAGTATGTCATAGAACATACATCACATTGAATCTTATTCTTACAGCTTTTGCCACATCAGTATTTACAATTTAAAGGATTGAATCATAAAATTTTGTTCTTTTTGACACTTATATTGGACTTACTATAAATTGATTTGATATTTTTAAATTATATATATATTTTATTTAAAAACAATGTAATATATTTAAAACTTTTATATTTTTAAATTAATAAAAAATATACTATTTATTCATAATCAAAAAGCCTACATTTTTACTTAGAAATTTTTGAACTTTTACTATAAAAGAGATGTTTATCTTAATACTTAAGGTTTACAGTACAATTCCAAGAAATACTTTATATTACCACAATTGATCAGGCATTTGGTGTAATAGATTTCATAATCATTAGAGGTGTAACAAATGGAATACCAGGGTTCCTTTCGATTCAATAACTGTTTATGCAGACACACACACAGATATGTGTGTTAAAAATTACATATCAATAACAATGATATCTTTAACCAAACATAAATTGCATAATAAAGTTAAAGACAATGTTAGTAGTTTAAAATATCGTAATAAAATTAATTCTATCACTTTTGCAAGAACTGATTTAAACTTGAGCTATTATTGCTCAGATTATTAACTTACATGTAAAATATTTTATACATAAATATTTATATAAACATGCTTAAAGCATGTAACTCGATAGTGATAAAATTTTATATGAATTTTTTTTTATATTTTGATAATTCCTTATTATTTTTTATTATGATAATTCTATACAAAAATAATAAGGAATTATCAAAATTTATAAGTATTTTGATAACTCCTTATTATTTTTGTAATAGGAGAAATGTCAATATTAAAAAATTAGTTTCTTGGAATTGTATAATTTTTATTCCAATGATAAAATGTTACTTCTAGATATCGGATATAATAATAAATAAAAATTCCAAAATGAATAATTTTATCTAAGCGCTTAAGAAACCAACCAGCAACGTACAGTTATGTAATATATATTACATTATGTCATAATATAATTATAAATCAAAAAAAAAAAAAACTGTTAAGATAAACAAATTACGAGCACTTATATTTACGATTAAAATATTTTAATTAAAATTTTTACAATTTTTATAATTAAAAATTCCAATTAAAATTATACTTACATACATGAATGTATTTAAATATTATTTATAAGTTTTGATGATTTTTTCAAATTATAAATTTAGTACATATATCCAGTATTGATTTTAACAATAACGTTAGAATAAATTTATGAAAAAAACAAAGATTTAAATTACGCATGCGGAGCTTGTTCAAAACTGGTTTTCTGTTTTTATTAATGACTGCTGCCGAACGTTTTTAAACTGAGAGGAAAGTACTCAGTGATTATTCAGATTTAAAGTGGCTTAAGTATTGTAATTTTTAGATTAGATAATTCAAACAAGTTGATTAGATGAAATAATTCAAGATTTAAATGGAAAAATGCATTATATGTAAATTTTAATTGCAGGAGAGAAAATAAAATATTATCGCATATTAATGTTGTGCATTTCTTGTATTATATTTCCCTATAGTATAAATTTTGTAAAATTGAATTATAATTTATAAATATATCAATTGCATTAATAGTATAAAATATATTTTTAAATATATCATAATTAGAAATCATTATTAATTTTACTTAAAAAGAAATCTTTCATCTTTATTATTAAATTTTATTATTATTACAATGTTATACATTTGAAAGAATTCAAAATGATTTTCATTTACTTTGCCATTCAAAATGTGTAGTCAGAATAAATAGAAACATGAAATTAGAGGAAATATTTAACTTTATTGGCAAATATAAAACTTGATGTTTTGCATTTGCTTTTATATTTAATTTGAATCGTAATGTAAATTCATTCGTATTGTTCAAATTTTATTCAAAAATACTAAATACGTATCAAGTAACGTCTTTCTTGTTTGTAAAAATTAACTTCCAAATACTCTTTTAATAATTTCTCTTTTCAGGGAAAATGACAGCCGTAAAATTAATAAAATGGCATTGTGACTATTTTCAAATATATTATGAAACAAATCAAAGTTTCTGCTTTCGTAAATAGGGAAAATCTTGTTTACTAAGCCAAGCTATCCAATTTCCTATATAAAGTATTTATTTTCGTTTCCAGATAGAGGAGAGATCACTCTTTGATAGATGAACCCGAAACAATTTCTTTCTGACTGATGTGCAATAAAATAAGCGCAGTTTGTGAAGATTAATCGAGACGATGCATCATTTGATGTTTAATCTCAGAACCCTGCGAAATGTAGCGTAGGAAGCATTATTTTTCATTACACACACTTCGCACTTGTAGTTTTTCAAACCAATATCGATTAACAATGTCGGAGATTCTCTTGTGTAGGTGTAGATTCAACAATACATGACAGCATGTGTTAATCATATCTTTCGGTAACTATAGTCAGTCGCTGAATTGACAGTATTGCATTAATTCAATATCATTTTTAAATCAATGAAATTAAAATTGACAGTTTAAAAATTTATTAATTTATAATCTTTCATTCACACAATAAAAATAATGCATTGATATGATTTTAAATATGTTTATATCAGTGTTGTCAAATATTATTACACAAATATATTTATATAAGTGGTGATTATTAAATTAATAGTTTCAAAAATAATATATGTATATAAAACGCGTGTGTGGTTATTTTCTCCCACAATCATCGCTTACTTTTGTATTAATTTGGAAACATTTGATATCGTGTATGATACAGCGAAACATCATAAGACCATTGTGAACTATTTAAATATCCTTCGTACCTTTGCCTTTCCTGAAGTCTTCTCACAAATATCAGACCTTACTCTTGTAGTTCAAGAGAGAAATCCCGCAAAACTTCCAAGTAACTCCACCCACACAACTCAAAATTCTTAATGCATGCATAAAGAAGAAACAAAATCGTGTTTTTTGATAGTGTCTTTTGATAGTGTCTTTTGATAGTGTCTTTTGATAGTGTGTTAAGATCGTACTCTTGAACTCCTACTCCATAAACAGCATTCCACCAAGACACGGTATTCCTTATTTGAAAAGCTATGCGATCATTTATTTGTTGATATTATAAGAACAACAGGTAATATTTTGTAGAAAATATCAATTAAATAACATGTTAAGCATTTAAAAATAACATTTTGTAATAGTCAAGAGTAAGGGATTTTCATATGATTTAAAGTAATAATACACTGCTGGCCACCCAAACTCCAACACCTAGAAAGACAAGAGATATCACAACAAAATTTATTTTGTAGATAAGGTGTTGATTAAGTATCAAATGATTAAATTTATAGACTTCTGTGAAGTGTAGTTCCTGCCAAAATCAGACGCCAGAGTACCGTCATTGTTGGAGATCACTGCTGCCACACGCATCACCACTGATTTAAAGAGATTTTGGATGTATTCTTAGTGTGCAGTACACGAGGCAGCTTCCAAACCTTGCCAAAGTTGATCTTGTGTGGCAGTTGGGAACATAATCTGGATCAATTGTTGCGCAACCATGAACCACGTGTTTTCTACCTGCGAAAGATCCGGATAGCGAGCCAGCAAGGGAAACATTTCAATCTGATGATTGACGAAAAACACTTGTTCAATGTGTGCCACGTATGGTTGCGCATGATCCTGTTGAAATATAGCTGTGCGCAAGTCCTGAAGGTAAGGATGGACAACTGATTGCCACACCTTGGAGGCGTAGCGCTGGCTGTTCAAAGTACTGGCAATGACTAAAGTACCACACACGATACACTAGAAGAGAGCAAGAGTTATGTCCAATATCACCCCACTCGATAATACCCGGTGATGAACTAGTGTGGCTGTGCATAACGCAGCTATTCAGCATCCTCTCACCATGGTGTCTCCAGACTCGAATGCGACTATTGTAATATTGCAGACAGAAGAGTAAATTGTCAGTAAGGACAATTTCATACCATTCTGTCGTCCACATCCTTCTTTCATCTCACCATTAGTGGTGGAGACATCTGTAGATTTGCGTCAAGAGTAAAAGAAGCAATGGGCATCTTGCGGTCAGTCCACTCTGTTGTAAAAGGCGTTTAATGACACGCGCTGTCACTGTATAATACATTACAGACTAAATGTGCTGTGCTATGGTTTGTGATGGGGCTGAGTGATCCGTCACTGCCATGCGCACAATTTGCCTGTCATCACGTGAAGCGGTGCATAGTGATTGATGCGATCGAAAACAACGTTGGTCCGTCGTACCCTCCTGCATCCAACAATGAAATATCCGAATTATTGTAGGGATTCGTCTTACACGACTACAGCTTTCTCTAAAAGATAATCCACAATCTCAGTATTCCACTATTCTTCCTGTGGAACTCGGATACTTAAACAAAAAATGATCATCGTTTTCTACAAGATATAATTGATAGTTTTTTTTTTTTTTTAAATACAATTGCCGAACTTGAAATCATCAAAGTCTTCAGGCTTTAAATAGTGCTTTGAAGTGGCACCACCACAGGTGCGCGTTACGTGGGCCTGCGCTGAAATTTTAATCATTAGCATATCTTCCTCCGCTAATGCATGTTGTAAATTTCCTGTTATTTGCATTCTTCTTTCAGGGTGTTTCCTTTACAGTGACCAGCAGTGTACATTCAAAATTTAACACAAGGAAATATTCTACATAAAGTAAGACATAAATATATTCTACATATTGGGTTACAATGCCACGTTTTGTAATATTTTATGCCCAATTTTTTAAAGTTGAGAGATTTTGATTGAGTCCTTAACCTATTTATTGGGAAAGAATGATTAATGGAATTTATATTTTTGAAGAAATGATATATTTCAATAAATGCAAATAAAAAGCTATTAAAATAAATCTTATTGTTTAATATGTTTTCTAAAAGAGCTTATGATAGAGCTAAAAAAATGATGACATGGTGACAATGGTAACATTTTTAGGCTTGAAAAGCAGTGACTTCATAACAAACTGACTGTAAAAGTATGACAAGAGAGTTCTCAACTTCAATCCCCTTAACCTTCTATCCCGACTAAAGTCGGGCAAAAATTTCTGTGCATTTACCGGCTATCCCGAGCTCCTTGGTAGGGGCAACTGGCTTCAATGCAATGCTTCAAGTTCAACCCCCAGAATTGACGGATTGCCGTGAAATCGCAATTTGGGAACTCACTTACTGAATGGTTACGGTTGATTTAACTAATGCGAGCTTAAATCGAAAGAGCTGAGAGAATTTTCAGAATCCTCTGCTTCAAGGAAACAACAGCTTTATTATTACGTTTTATTTTTCTATATTTATTCTCATTTAAATTTTTATAGTTAGAAAATAAGAAGTTAGAAAATTATTATTAAATTTAGACTCATTAAATAAGTAATACATTAAATGTTTATTTTTTATTTTTTAACTTTATAAGCGAATTTAGCATTTCAAACAATTCTTCAATGGCTTTTTACATAGTACTTTTATATTTAGATTTTATTAAAATTAGATTATATATTTTGTTCTGGGAATACTTAATTCTTGTGATCTCTCAGGTTTTAATTAATTTCCCATTATACCTAATTTTAATTCAAAAATTGAATAATTTGTTAGTAGAATTATCATTAAATGCTTATATATTTTCATAAATGATTGAAAAAAATGGAAAATTTTTATCTTAATCTTCGTTTTTAAAAATAAGTTTTTATGTAAATAAAACAATAGAGATTACATCACTTTTTGTTGAACGTTAAAACATAGCATTAAAAAATTAACTATCCTCTCATACTTGATTTTAAAGTGATAATATATTTAAATTTTCCTTCATAATGAAATCCTTTTCATGGAAAAATAATATTTATGAAATTATTTCATAATATACATATACATTTATGAAAAAAATAGATATAAGGTATTGGCATGAATTATAAATTAACTGAAGACATTTACAAATATTATAAATGAAAATATTTGCAAATTCATGTTTTAATTATACTTTCAAAGTTTATTATTTATTATAATTATAACAACCAATTAAAAATATGGAAATAAAACAAGAGTTATAAAACAGTAAAAATATAAATCTTAACATTATGAAATTAAATATATTTTTATATCGTAAAATCTCGTTAATATTTTTTGTTTGAAATCAAATATTCAGATTTAAAAAGTATGGTTTTAAAGCAATATTAATTTTCCAAAATGTATAGAATTTTCACCATTTTTTAGGGTATTCATTATTTTTTCTCCTATTATCACTATTTTTCTTCTGTGAAATGAAGATAACTTATAAACTATCAGTCAAATTATAAAACTAAATAGACACTATATTTTAGAACATAAATTTAGATAAAATACTTTTTTACCGATTTATTCTTTATCTGCAGAATTTTTGATAGTATATAAAATCTTTAAAATAAATCATGCGTGTTACATTTTTAGACACTTTCTTTTAATCTTTCTCTAAATTTACCACTTGTAATCATTTTCATTTTAAAGCTCTTATTGTCAATGAAGAGAAAATATTTAATGTAGAACTAATATGAATACGTGAAAAAATGTGATATTGATATATTCTATATTAAATATTTACTTATTAGAATACTATTGTAAATAAAAATATTAAAGATTCCCCAATTATATTTTTGCTTTTATTCTCCTTTGGGAAACACATTTTCATGAGAGACAAACTGTTTTTAATATTTCTGCAAAACAATTCAAGAAATATTAAAAGATATAATACAGAAAAAATATATACAACATGGATTCTCGTACGGAAAGATATATTTTATATAATTAGAAACAGAAATTATTTGGTACTAGGAATTAAATATGAAAAATTTACAGTCACAAAATTTTTTACCACAAGTTCAACTGAAGTCAATAATATACTGCATACTCTGAAGTCTATTATTATGCAATTAAGTTAGCTTTTTATATATTTTAAATTATTAAAATTAAACAATTTTGTCTATATACTTCAATTTGTATGTATTAAAGCACAACAAAACCATTTCTTTTAATGATTTTGAAAATTATTTCAGGATTTTAGAAATATAGTGTTGATTTTGAAAAGTATCTGCAATGAGTAAAAGCTAATAATAATTAGACAATAAATTAACTACATATTACAGCTATTTTAAATCATGACAAGTATAACTATCGGGACACTACAACAATAGTTTTTTTTTTATTTTTTTATTTTTTTTTTTATTTTTACATTATTCAAAATAAATGAAATAAATTAAATTTCCTATATAATAAAATTTTCAAAATAATTTAATAAAATTCATATTTAATGTAAGAAATTATTATAACAGAGACATGTCGACATTTTTGAGCAGAACATACGAAAGTAAACTACTAGCACTTGTGGTTACTTCCTCTGACAGCGATTGATGGACTTCCTGGGTGTTAGTCATTAAAATGCGATTATTGTGAGGTGGTCTAGGGTAAGGCGGAAATACGTCCCATCAAGAATTAGAGGCTTTTGTATACTTGACAAGCTCTAAAGGGGGAAAAACTTGCTTTGCAGTGAAAGCCAAAACTATGTTGCCACCACGAAGCAAAAAACGAAGCACTTTCTTCACCTAACCCCAGACGGTTAAGGGGTCAATATAAAAAACACTACAAAAGTGTTAATGAGGAAAAAGATTAAATAGAGAAATAAAGGAAACTTCACATATCCCATGAAATCGCTATTTATAATAAACATTGGATGTTTTGTTTTAACAACTAAACGGACATAACTTCCTGAATGACCTTCATATAAGAAATGAATATAAATTACAAAAAATAAGATATTTATTCATATTCAATAGTTGGTAGAGCATTTGTCTGAGACAATAACAACCTTAACCTCTGGTGCAGGCTTTTCACAAGTGCTTGGAATAGTATCTTCGATCACTATGGTTATAAATGACATTTAAATATTTTTACTAATTTTAAACCGTCGCTGCATCCCTTAATTGATAAATCTATTTCATTCCAGAAGTGTTATAAAGAATTAAAGTCTGGATCTGTGCATTCCAGTCTAATAAGCTACTTTAACTTTACTGTTGGATAACATTTATTGCAAGCTAAATCAAGTCAGACATTAGCTTTCTTCTAACATAATATTGATAATCTAACAAAAATTTGTAATAAGTCAATTTCTTTGTTATGTTTCTCTTTTAATATTAAACTTTTCAGAATACAAAAGAGGGAAAGTGATGGTACTTTGTCTTATGGGATACCCTTCGAATATGTAATCTTTTGTAAGATAACAATCTTTTGTACAAAAATTCAAAATTTACAAGCAGGAATCAAACAGAAGAAGATCATAACTTGATTGACCAGAACTTGATTGACATGAAGACATTGAGACCAAAACATATTTTACACGCTCTTGTGGCCCTTAGCTTATATGACGGTTCTTCATTTGGGTCTGAATTCAAACTTACTAACATGCGATGAGAAGAACGTAAAACCAATCAAGCCCCACCGTGATCCCCCCCCCCACTTCCAAATCTTATAAAATAAATTCAGATTTTTGTCACGCAATATGTCAGGAAAAAGTTATTTAATTCCAAGTTTATGTGCATCTCGTTATAAATAATATAAACTATAAATTCCTACTTAAATCATTTCAGTTTCAACTTAAATATTTAATTTTAATAATAATCCAAGTATTTCTAGATGATATTATTTAAGAGATTTCATGTATTATTCATTTGTTGGCAATCTCAAAGGATAATGAATAAAATTACTTATATTATGATATTTTATTTTTAAAAAAATTTAGCAAAATTTTTAAAATTGATAACTATTTACATAAATAAGTAAAAACTATTTACATAAATAAAACTCAGATGAAATTGAATGCATATTTATTTACAGTCAACAAAATTGGGCTTATAAAATTTGTGTTAAAGAAAGAATGAATTTTGTGAGATAAATATAAAGAAAACAAATATTTAAATTTATAATAAATTTGTCATAAAAATTTTTAATTTTTATTTTAAAAATTCCTATTCAGACTTTAATAATTAATTTTAAGGAGTATTAGATTGAAGGATTTCAAGATAATACTCATTAGCAGTTTATTGTATTGTAAAACTGCAAACTTTAATCAGTAAAGAGAGAAAAGTACTTTAAATATATAACTGCATTACAGAAAATCTCATCAAAATTTAAAATCAAAAATTTTATTATGAAGCTTCAGTTCAAAATTGTATGCATATTTATATTTATTCAACAAATTATACTCGTTTATTAAGCTTATGTAAAGGTTCTCTGTATAAGTATTTTATAAAGAAAATAAAAAAAGACAAATTGTAATGATCTCGGGATTTAATTGTCATCATGAATATAATTTTCTATAATATTAAAAATAATTCTTTCAATCAGGTTCTTTATGTAGCCTCACGTTAAGCGAATATTTCACGATGAAAACAATTTACAAATTACTCTTTAATCATTTCAATTTCTTGATATTTTCCGTTCTAAAATTCTAACAGTACGATTCAAATCAGATTTATTATTTTTTAATAGTAATAATATATGCCGTTACTTATTTAATTTAACATTGAAGTTTATTTTCTAGGGAATAATTAAAAAATTTAAGTAAAAAAATTACACTTTCCTCATTTCAATTCAAATTTTTAACTTTATCAAACATCATTTATCTTTAAAGTTTTATTTATGAGTTATATTGTATGTGTATATATATATATATACTTTGAAAAATATTTACTATTATTTTTATCACTACTATGTATTTTTATTTTAAATTAAGTGGATTTACTTTTGTTTCCTTATGAAACAAATCTGCAACATGTTTTGCTTAAAATTATAGTAAATAATAGATTTTTATTGGAATAAATGATATTTTGTACACTCATTTTAAGCAACATTTGTTTCTAGAAAATATTTTGCAATCAAAATCTGTTGATTAAAATTAGTTTTTTATATTATTATATTTACTACTACAAATGTATTTATGAGTTAGGTGAAAATATGTTAACAATATAATTGCGAGAAATTGGCATTTCGAATATAGATAGCAAAGCATTTTCTTGCATACATCTCCAAAGATATATAGTCACGATTAATAAATAAGTTACAGATAAATTGGCTTTATTTATCTCAATAAAATGAGCCCCGAGGCCAGAGTGGTAGTGTTTCGTTCGTAGTGGCAGCCCCAAGCCACAAATTCGACATTCAGCCCCCTTTTCAACGCTGACTCAGATTTTCATCCTTTCAATGGATAGATAAACCGAATACCAAGCATGCTTAGAAAATAAATGCTGGGAATTTCGCATTAGGCTGACCACTTTACCATGTCTTTGCAGCTCACGTTCACGGAAATAGATATGTACTCTGTGGATCTTGATACCACGAGTCTGTCGTACCTCTGAGTTTAGTTTAGTTTAACTCAATAAAACCTGAAGGCCACAATGGTCCGGTTGATTATAAATCTGGTAATCAATCCGGACATCAGAAGGTAGTGAGTTCCAATTGTGACTTAACAGCACATCCACCCTGTTTCCCAAAAGCTACTGGGACAGGTTAAATTTGTAGTTATCTGAAATAATATCAATCAGTTCAAAAATTGTGGGTCACCTGCTCGATCTCTACTTCTAAATTGCAGACTCCTGTCTAGCTGTTTCTGCCTACCTAGTAAAGGATAACTCTGGGTAAAGTACAATAAGTTATGCCAGCACATATCCAATAAAATTACCAAACATATAATATAAAAAATAAAAATAAACATGAATTTTTTTTTGGTTTTAAGCTCATAAAGAAAATAATGATAATTTTTATAATTTAGAGTACCGTTATATTTTTAAAGAATGAGTTATAAATATATATATATATATATATATATATATATATATACACTTTAAATTTGTAATAATTATGTTGATAGAATGGAAAATATAATTAAGAAATGACATCTGCATACACCCAAAAATATAAAAATCTAATAATTGTTATATTATTAAAAAAGAAAATGATTTCTGTAAATTATCTTTACGTTGATGAGATATAAATAAAAATGTTTATTTATTTTTATTAACATTTCATGTGAGTGAATGATGGTTATTTAAAAACTGTAATTTAATTATCAGTTTTCATTTAAACAAAATTTTAAAAATTGTTGTCTTCCTACATAAGTTATTTAAAAGTATGTAGAATCGTGAGGATATTTATATTTTAAAAATTAAATTATTTTGCTTATCATTGCACTTGCGAAAATTCATGCCTAAATGAAATAAATAATGAGTTTTTCACATGGATTATGCAAATTATTCTACATTATTCCTATTCTTCGTTTTGGAAATCAGCAGCACTAATTGTAAATCAAAAAAGTAAATTCTTTTGTAATTGTACTTGGAAACAACATTGAATATCAAGGAAGAGAGCTGTTATAGAGAATTCGAACTGCAATTTCATTTGATTTCAATATCATCGATAATATTAGTTTGGGGAAGAAGTAATCCATTATTTTTTCGGTAGACGTCTATAGCGATCGCTATCTCGTGAGGTATCTATCAAACAATTTCAGATTTATGCTCGTTGGAAAGGTGACATTTGACACTAAAATATCCTCTTGCGGTTTTTGTTTGATTCATTCAGTTACGAGTACAAGGTTTTAAAAATGGAAGACAACAAACAGAAAATTCGATACATTTTCGTTTTTCTCTTGTAACGGCGAAAAAGATAGCCGGGTGGCTAAAATTGTGAAAGGTGTTTATCGTCCTATATAAGACTGTAACAACCAGTTACGTACAATTTTTGTTTCGTCGATTCCGTTCGGGTATTTTGATGTTAGAGATGCACCTCGCATGTGGATACAGCATCGTCGAAAATGTCTATAAAATATCAAAAATGATCGAAGTTAACCGCATGTCAGCAATCGTAACGCGCAAGCCCTAAAAATCTACATGAAAGCTGTTTTAAACCTTTTTACAAAGCGAATCCAAAAGAAGCCACATAAAGTTCACCTAAAAATAATGGATTTCTTTTTCCCAACCTAATATACAGTTCAATGCATAGACATTTTATATTTACTTTAATAAAATAAAGCTAGTGATTCAAGTGTATTTTGAGTAACATACAATAAAAAGTATTGTGTTCTGTATTTTGTGTAATCAACTGTATCATGTGAATTTCATGAAATAATCATGTAAGTATGACATCGCTGTTATATAGAAGAGAATAAATGACCAATTATACCTATTAGAGTCTTCACATTGAATGAGTACTCTTGCAGCATATGTGTTCTGTTAATATCCTGTAACCATATCAGAACAAAATTCGATAAAGACTGCCGATTTTCTGTATGAACTGCCAAACTTCAATGTATCTCAAGCAGAGTTATCTTTACTTAGGTTATATTTTTGTTATATTTGTGGCCATTCTTTTTTATCTTGGCAAAAGAGCATATTCTTTCTAACAATGCGTGCCTATATATTACAAGTAATATCCAAGATTTTGGACACGTAAATTATACTGCTTTCAGGAAGTCTTTGTTCTCAGATTTATCACTTATCAAACAAACCAGAACATAGATTAGAGAACAATTTGGCCTCAATGTAGTAACTACTGTTATAACACATCAACTATAGCTACGTGTTGAGGTAGCTTGAGTAATCGTTAGCCAATAACATATATATAAGGCCCTTTCAATCAATAATCTGGTAAATAGCAAGCATTGTTGACAATCATGGTAACGTCAAATAAAGCGCTTGAGAGAAATGATAGCTCACTCACTGCGTGCTCCCTATACAATTGACTAACAAATCAAATCTTCGTAGTGATGAAAGGTGAAATAATAACAGTGTACCTCTAAAAACAATTAAATGTTTTCCAATAATTTCGTTGAATACTTTATTGTAAAAGCTAACGTAAATTTTAATACTAACTTTTAAAGTCGTAAAATATATTGCAACATAAATTCTTCATCATAAAACACGAACTAAAATTGATTTGATTATTTTTCAGCCTTATTACCGATTTCTTTTTAGTAAATAAGTCTAACTTTCTTTTGTAAACTTACAATACGTATACTTACTAATGCATTGCAATTTAATGGCTTTTCATTAATGTTTAGCAATAGTTAGTATATTATGTACTTTTATAAAATGTTTTATCTTTATTCAAAGAAAAATTTCAAAGTGTGGGCTTAATATATTTTTATGAATTCAAAACGGCAATGAGTATATGATATTTTGTGTAAATTTCATGGAAAAGATATTGGGAATTTCAAGTACGGCATTTATAATTATTTTTTGATATTATTTGGGACTCTTGTGTTATTTTGCTTCATTGAAAGATTTTTGAATAAGTTTCTGAATAGTTGTCCTGAGGGAATGAAGATTATCCTCCATTGATATCGGTTATCATGTTCGACGGAACCAAGTATTTGCGATGTGGATCTTTAAACACTGTATACAGGAGGAAAAAGCGGACTGACGAGACATATCGCAACGTCCTTGATGTAGAATAGCCTTCATTGCCTTGTAAATCATGCGCAAGACAGTAATATCACTCAAGCACAACACGAATCTGTGTGTGACAGATTCAGTATACTACGCATCATTCTGTGTCTGTTTAAACATCGTTGTTTGCTACTCAGAAGAATATCCACAGGTTAATTGCTTTGTTTACCATTACTTCATTTACTGATTTTTTATTAAAAACCGCAGCCGTTTGGTCCACCAATCATGCTGAACAAGGGACATGGATAATAGACATGCAAGAAATTGTTTTTACTGACAAATCGCTCTTTTGTTTACAATCCTATAATAACCAGAATCAACACTGAAGTTGATGTGGTGAGACACTACTGAAAAGTTACAATCTGTTTCTCCAATCATTATCAAATCTGGAGAGGTATTGCATTTTACAGTGCATCCTTAATAGATGAATTCCACTACACTAAACATCCAGTTTTAAATATCAGAGGTGTTAGAGCCCTTGAACCTTCCTTACACTAATTGCTTGCCATCAAGCATATTTCAACACGATAATACGAGACCAAACGTTTCACACAATGTTCAAGACCGCTTCTTTACCAATCAAGTTTTAATATTTCCTTGGCATGCTTGTTCTCCCAATTAATTGAATGAAAATGTATACTCCATGCATGTACATTAATTTGACAGTGATATAGCACCCCTTGATATACTAGATCAACTTTGGTAATATGTGAAATTCACAAGGATTGCTACATCCGATGGATACATCTAAAGCATCTTTGATTGTATGCCGAAGAGTGTGGCGACAGTTGTAGTCAACAATTGTGAAACATTAGCCACTGATTTTGGCTTCACATGTATCTTACATGTGGCTATAATTACAAATCATTTGATCTTCAAATAACGTGTTACCCACCAAACATATTTTATTATGATATCTGTGGATTTTTTCATGGTATTATATTTTGGGAGACCAGTAGTATATATAAATATATTATTACTATTTATATGTATTTTTAGTGTACGTATATATACATTTAAATTAATATTTGATATATATTACATTGTAAATATACAAAGATTGTTTTCTTACTCATACATTGGCTTAAATATTCTTATCGTAATAAATTTCAATTACGTTCGTATAAATATTTATTTAAAAAAGTTATATTACTTATAATATGTTTATTTATAATAAATATTTACTGTCGAAAAAAATTCAAAATTGTAATATTCACATTTTAGTTAGTATATGATGAAACATTTTTTAGAATTGATTTATATAACATACTCACACACAAAATTTCTAGTGAATTACCAAAAATTTTAAAGAGAATTGGAAATGAAAAGATATAAAATTAAAAACATTAATTTATATTATAAAAAAAAACCTATACAAATATATTACTCTTCAGAACCATCCACATAAAATTATTTGCTTTGGTATCATTTGTATAATTCACAAGTTACTTTTTTGATTCTTTTGATTAGAAGCAAGCAAATTTGATTATTTAAATAGAAATAAGATGAAATATTTTGAGAAATGCAAAGTTTCTTATTTCAGAAAAGTAAAGTATTTGAGCAATCATTTTACTTTATCTAAACAATTCAAAGCTTTCTTTATTATCTCCAGCCATCTTATTTACTCAAACACTCAAACCTTCATTATCTTAATTACTAAAAAGCAAAAACGTCTCACAATAATTCTCAGTATTTGCAAAGAAAGCACTCATTGTTCCGAAGGCATATCATTTGATCGCCCAATCTAAGACACAATGATCGAAATAAAAGTTAGAAGAAGAAATACAAAATCAGTGGAACCATTTGGGCGACAAATCTATCCTATTATTTCCTACACGACAAATTCCGAAGTAAAAATGAATAAAAAAGAGAAACATTTTATATCATTGTGCCTCGATCAAAATTGTTCTTCTGCTTACAAGTGGAGGTACTTTTTTTTCTCCTTCAAAATGATGATGGCCTTGCAAAAGAAATAGACCTCCAATAGGATTTTAGATTGAGACAGATCCAAAAGTATACCTTGAAAAGCGTTATTATTTCCTTTAAATTCAGCTTCACGAGGAAGTAAATGTGTTTTCCAGACCTTCTTAGACATTTGTTCTATCGCCCGTGGCCTTATTACCTGCAGTATACCTTTACGAAGGGTTTTAAAGGAAAGAAAAAGTTTTTGAGAAATAGTTCGCTGCTTTTTTTTTCTCTCTCGCCTAAAGCTTTTAAAATGTTTGAAGGGTTGTTTTTAGTACTTTGACTTTTTGTGATTTACATTTTGAGATTAAAATTTTTTTTTTCCCATTCATCATTACCAATCTTTGCTACTATATTTAATATTACCTAATTATATAAATTTGTTGACACATTCTTTAATTATTATTTAAAAACATTTGCTTTGAAAGAATAAATTTTTTCTTTTAAAACAAAAAAGGCGCACTTACAATTCGGAATACTAATTAATATTCTGAGATATTGATAAATATTGGCAAATTTGTTATTTTTGTGATAAGAACACTATTTTATACCTATACTTTTAAATGAAAGTTATGTTCTGATTTTTAAATTTTAAAAGTAGACATTTATTTCAATAGTTACATTTAGTAATCTAAAATTAGTGAAAAAATATTCGTATCTTGATTACATTTCTTTATATGCATCAGAAATTAATTTTTGTTTATTGCCTCAATTATGATGAGAAATAATTTTCTGTAAAAATGGAAACTGTTAAAGAGATGCATTTATAAAGATTTTTTCAAATTTTCACTTATTTATGTTGCATTTAAATTTTGAAAGTAATCTTTGTCTCGGATACTTTGTTAACAAAATTAATATTTCCGGTAATGCAGTGCGTAATATAGGGAGTACGTAAAATCATCTATCATGGTGAACTCATTAGGTTTTGATAACATTTGATGATGAGTAGTCCAGAATTTCTAGCCAAAGTTCTTTACTTGTAGAAACGTCAGACTCAATACATAATTTCCATCAGAGATCATTTTTGGAAGGAGGCATTCCCACTTTCGACGAAAAACCTAAAACGTTTCCACATAACTGTGGAAAATATATGTCCATTTATAGCTTCAAAGTAATTATTTCCTCTGTTATATAGTACATTGTAGCTGATCTTTAAACATTGTTAATGGAATTTACTAGCTGAATTACATTGTAGCTGATCTTTGAACATTGTTAATGGAATCTACTAGCTAAATTTAGCGATCAAAAAATTGTATTTCATTGCATGACAGAGCCAATCGAGGATTATTTAGAACTGATAATATTCATATATTATGTAATAGACACGAAAAATACTGGTTACCAAAATTAAGAAAAATCACGAAAACAGAGATAACTCTTACAAAAATAAAAGAATCTCAATGGAATTTGAATATATTACTTAGTAAAAGGAACTGAAGAAAATGACATTACGCAAAATAGTGGCGATACTGTCATCATTTGCGAGGAGCGTAAAAAAATAAGAGCAAGGTGGCAGTTGTCACTGCAGGTCTGAGATACAAAGTCTGGTATAGCGAAATTATAACAATGATTTCCTGGTCTCATTTGATTGAAAAGTTTCAATGGCGAGCTATCGGGGGACTCAAGGCAGGATAAAATGAGGCAGAAGTGGCTTGATTGCTGAATGTGAATCCACCAGTTATTCGTAGACTTCAGCACCAATTTCTAACCGTAGATTAGTCATCCAGTTTGTTCAGCCAAGGAAGGAAATGCACTATCACGAGTTCTCACTACCGATAATTGTCTTTACGCTCACGAAAGTATAAAACCGCAAATCTGGCTGAACTCAGTTACTTTCTCACTGCAAGATCCGAAAGGCTGTGATCCTGATCCACCGAGAGTCGAAGTTATCACGATCCAGGACATAAAGTAAGGTGACTTGTCTATATATACACTACTGGCCATTAAAATTGCTAGACCTAGAAGGCGAAATGCTACAGATGTGAAATTTATACGAAAGGAAGAAGGTGCTGTGATATGCAAATGATTTGCTTTTCAGAGCATTCAGACAAAGCAGACGCCAGTAGCGACACCTATATTGTGTTTAAATGAGGAAATTGTTCAGCTAGTTCCTCATACACAAATACACAAATTGCATTTGAACGTTGTTGCCTTGTGAAAAGTTAATGTGATGCCTCATGTAAGAAGGAGAAATGCGTACCAGCATGTTTCTGATTTTGATAAAGGTCGAATTGTAGTGTACCGGGATTGCAGTTTATCTTATCGCAGTATTGCTCCTCGCCTCGGTCAAGATCCAAAGACTGCTCGAAGAATATGAAATCGATGGGTTCAGGACGGTAATACGGAACACCATGCTGGATCTCAATGGCCACCTATCACTAGCAGCCGAGAAGACAGCTGTCGTAGTGCAAACGACATAAAAGGAGCCGCAGAGAAAACAGATGTTTACTGTAAATAAATTCTGTAGCAATTCCTCTCGGCAGTAGTTTTGTAAAATATAAAAGAAAGGAAACATAAAAATTGTAATATAAAGAGACAAGGGTAATAAAGAAATAAAACTATATATTTCAAAGTGGCACCCGAAGACTACACTTAAAGTTTATGGCAGTTTTCCATCTCAGGGTCTTTTCCCCTTGGGATGTATGGGTGGTCCATATGAAATTAAAATATTCTCCTTTTTGTTTGTGTGTGGCCAATCAAGGGTTTTGGAGGGGAGATTTCTGACCATTCCCTGGAAGCCTAACACCGATGAGATACAAGAAAATATCCAATAGAAGAAAATGGGAGGAGAGATGAGGGCAATAAAAGTTAAGGAGTTGAAGATGGAGCATTCAGAATTCGGAATTCACAGATGATGATATGATTTGGAAGGACGACACCAGCGAGGATGCAGATTCCGAACACCATTCCGGCATGCAGATATCCAGACATCCAGATATATCCAGAGATTCACAGATAAAGATGAATCGAAAGCCGCCGACGAGATATTAGGAAGAGAAGCCTAACTTTACGATGAGACCTTGAGAACGAAACAGTCCACCGATGATAAAAGGAAAAGATACGGAGCAGTGAAGCACAGGCCTGACCAAAAGAAAAGTTTAACAAAAGGAAACAAACGGTTCTGAACAACAAAGGGAAATTCACTACAAAGGGGGTGAGTCATTTTAATCTCTGCTTCAGGACCCACTGGCCGCACAATGATTTATAAATATGTTTTTATATGTTGATAAGACATTTAATCTTTAAATATAAATTGTAAATATTTAAATGTTAATAGTATAATAAAATTATATTATTATTATTATTTAAACTGTGTCATTCTCATATGTTCTCATTTAATCTCCACTATTTCTAAGAACCTGGTAAACTCGGTTTTTCCTATTATTACCGAGTCTAACTACAACAACAGCCATATTATCCGAATGGCCGTAATGGATCGTGCAACCACGTCACGAGCCGTGAGTCAAGAAACGTAGTCGTTTGGAAGACAACAAGTGTTTGCACGAGCAGTTCGACGACGTTTGCAGCATCATGGACTCTCAGCTAGGAGACCATGGCTGCGACTTCCCTTGACGCTGCGTCATAGACAAGAGCGCATTCAATGGTGTGATCAACGACGAACCTGGGCGCACGAATGGCGAGACGTCATCTTTTCAGATAAATCCAGGTTCTGTGTCGCATCCGTGTTTGGCGGCATCGTGGTGAATGCACACTGGCAGCGTGCATTCGTCATCGTCATACTGGCCCATCACCTGGCGTGATGGTATGGGGTGCCAATGGATAGACGTCTCGGTCACCTCTTGTTCGCATTGACGGTGCTTTGAACAGTGCACGTTACATTTCTGGTGTGTTGCGACCCGTGGCTCTACCCTTTATTCGAGCCCTGCGAAACCCTACGTTTCAGCAGGATAATGCCCGACCACATGTTGCCGGTATTGTACGAACCTTCCTTGATGCGGAACATGTTCGGCTGTTGCCCTGGCCAGCACATTCTCCAGATCTTTCATCAATAGAAAACGTCTGGTCAATGGTTGCCGAGCGACCTGCTCGTCACCAAACGCCAGTCACTACGGTTGATGAACTGTGGCATCGTGTTGAAGCTGCATGGGCATCTGTACCTGTACATGCAATCCAATCTCTGTTTGACTCAATGCCAAGGCGTATAACTGCCAGATGTTGTTTTTCTGGGTGCTGATTTCTCAGGATCTATCCACCCAAATTTTTTGAAAAGTTAACTACTTGTTATTTCTAGTATAATATACTTGTCCAATTAATATTATTGTGTTATCAGCATTTCTTCCTAGTGTAGCAATTTTAATGGCCAGAAGTATATATATATATATATATATATATATATATATATATATCGTAAATTTAATAATATTTTGAAAGTAGAATTTCCTTTGTATTATTACAGCAAATTCATTGTTACATAAACAAATTTATTCAGCTTTTAATAGTTTTTATGCATTATATAAATTTTCATATTTTTTGTAAGGAATCAACTCATAAATCCATGATTAAAAGAGTCGTGTAATTAAAAGTTTCTTATTGCAATAACAATCTGTGTATTATAATTATTTGTGAAAAATTGCTATTAATTCAAATTAAACATTTAAGTTTTTAATAAAAAGAAGATATTTGTAGTAGAGCATAAATTTAATAATTTTATAATATATTGCTCAATCTTGATTTGCTTATTTTTCAATATGACATCCATATGTCTATAATTTAATGATTCTATATTTTCTCATTTAAATGACAATAGATTTTAAAATGTGATAAACTATTTTTTAAATTCATTAAAAATGATTAGTTTTGGAATCTATTATCTATATTTTTTATTCATTTTAAGCTCATTGTGTTAAAAATACCTTTAATAATTTATTTAATAATGCAAAATATTTTATTTTTAATATTATTAACTTTGTAAAATTCTAAATTATCTGAATTTTTAATTAAGATATGTTAATTGTTTAATAATTGTATTTTGCGTAGTTTCTGAAAAAGAATATGCAAATCATTTTCAGTAAATATTTAAACTTATATAAATGAAATATATCATTGTAAATTTAATTTTTACTTACTATTAATTAACTATGATGACAAATGCAATCATAGATCTTAAATTTTATTGTAAATCTTCTAAAAGTTAGAATACATTTTCTGTACTTTTGTTCAAATCATTTATTTAATTTGTTATTATATGTATTAGTAGTGTGATTATGAGAGAGCTGGCGCAGTGACCTTTAGGCCATAAGCCCGCCCCATTAAATTTCCAGCCCACTTTTAAGAGCAATGGTGTGAACGCCACCCATAAAATCTCCACCCACTTTTAGAAACAATGGCCTCCAACCCCTCCATTAAATTTCCACCCACTTTTAAAAACAATGGTGTG
>JAPDSC010164685.1:2462-16687 GCA_026290005.1 Latrodectus geometricus
AGAAATATAAATTAAAAAATTTAACTAGAAATTTAGTTACTGTTATCACTTTCGTAGACTCTTAATCTTTTATTCCTGATTGGTATGATATCACTTTCATCACTCGATAGTGATTGAGGCGATTCAAGATGAATTGGAAACAACTTCAGATGGGCGAACCTTGGTAGTGAAATCCGTAATTAAAAATTGTGTTTCGTTTTTGATAAAATCTTTATAGACCTCCTCATATTGAGTTAAGCGTTGAGTTACCTGAAGGTTCGCTTGATGTACTGTGCCTTAAAGATTGAAATTATCCCTTGATCAAACGGCTGCAATAAAGAAGTCGTATTCTTCGGTAAAAATACAAGTTGCACATGTTCGTGATGTAAATCGTGAGGACGGCCTTGAAATTTAAAAACCGTGTAAACCGAGACCCGTGTAAATCGGGGGATAGGTGTATATCATTTCAAAATACAGGTCAAATTATTCTAATTATTGTTAGTGCTGCCATCTAGCAGTCTATTGTATGAATTGCCCTTATGATCTCTTGGAACATTAAAATAATGTTTCTTTAAAATCAAGCTTTATAACAAAATTTTAAAAAATATAAAAAACAATACTCACACTCATTACATATGATTTCTCTCCCGTAATAGTTAATAATCTTTAAAAGCTAAATGTTAAAAACAAATTTAATTTAAGTTTGGAATAAAAGTACAAAAATATTTCATATAATGTGAATAATATAAATTGCTATTCTATTACATTTAGTGAAAAAACATTTCAGAAAAAATGTTTAATCGAGTTATGAATAAAATTATAAATAATGTAAAGAAAAAGAACATTTTAATATAGCAACCATGTTGTATCAAATATTTGTCAAAATTGTTATTCGTTTTTTAATTCATTCTCCTTTTTAAAAGACCACATAATAAAGAATGATTTATAATTATACGAAATTATAAAGTTTAACTGAGTATTAAAACAATTCTCATACAGAAATAACTTATTCTGGAATATTTCACCACAAAAGAAAAAACATAAAACATATTTTATTATATAAATATTTAGTAATGAATGATTATTAGATGAGAAATTCTTGATGTTTAGTTATCGCTCTAACGTTATTTATTTATTCTTTTACATGAGGGATAATAGGATTTAGATCTATAGCATAAAGTGTATTCCAAATGTCTACGAAAACCGATGTCCAAGGTAGCAAATAAGCCCATAAATAGTGTACCAGAGGTAATCATTTAACGGCAAGTTCTTGGAAAAATTCTTGAAACTGAAATTTTTTGCATTTCCGCATGATTATGAACAAAAGAATGAGTATATGCCATAAATATTAGACGAAATTTGCAAATAAATCTTAATTTATAACTTAAGGATCTATTTAGTTATAAAACAATTTTTGAATCTAAATTGCTTACATGAAGCAAAATTTCCGAAAAAATAAATTTGGCGCATAAATGGCACCGCCGTTACAACTGCATTCCGATGTTCTCGAAAAAAAAAAAATTACTCACGATTATTTTTAAGCTACTTGATAATTTCTCTATAAACTTAAGATAAAATTTGAAAATATGTACAAATTTTTCAAAGAATTTTATTCGAGTTCTTTCAATTTTGATTCGGAATCACCAAATAAATCCTGAAATTCTTTTTAAGTTGAATTCCATTAAAGTTATTGTCTTTAGGGTAGATTAGATTATCTTTAGTGCCATCTAAGTTATTAGAAATGCAACATTTTTTTTTAAATGATTTGATTATCATTTTAGCTAAAAGTTTTTCTCTCACAAGGGAATTTTAGCCTTGTTCAGCGTTTTAAAATTGCCACCTTTGGTTTTAGTAGACAAAATGATTGTATCTATCCCGCTTAATACTGGACATACTGATTCGATGCGGTAACATTAACTAATAAGCGTCTCACAGATATTGTACAAACTGAATAGGTCTATGATGACAGTGGATCAAATGGAAAAAATAAAAATAGGAAAAGTAAGTAAACAAAATAATTAACTCAAATATATAGTCAGTTTTATCAAAGAAAAAAGTGCGTTTTTTCCAATGATATTACTTAAAAAACAAATGCATTCTAAACATTTTAAGCAAATTATTAAAAATACAGTACAAATCAATTTTAAACATTAGCTAGTAGTATCAGCTATGCAATGACCTTAAAACTTAATCTTGACCTATAAAAGAATTGACTCAATCATTCATATCCAATTGTATTTAGGATATTTCATCTGCATTATTCTTTATATGCCTTTGGAAGTTGTATTTCCTGTTCATTTTTAGTTATGCACAATTTTTCTATTTTACTTTAAGAGCTTTCAATATTAAATGATTGTGAATGCTGAATTATCATTTTTATTCTTATCACTCTTTCAAAAGTTTAAAATAATCTTGGTATATTAGAATCTGTTGAGATATTCTGATCTATTAGAATTTGTATGAACTTTGCTAAAAATTATATTTAAAACTTGACTTCTAAAATTTTCAATTACATAAATAGATCAAAAAGTTGATGATGATTTATCAAACAAACCTCATGCCCTTCTGAATATTAATTTATAGGTAAATTATTGTACAACAAAATTTAACTAAAAGTAGTTATTATTAAATGCAAGTTAATTTAGTTTCAGAAAATTTCACGCAGTAAATTTCAAATAAGAGAATCAATCAATCCTAACCAATGTGATAACTAAATAGATGCTACCAAAATGCTTTGTATATACATGGAAGAATGTAATAGTTATTTTTTTCATTTCAAAAACCATATTGCTAAAAAATAAACAAATTACATCTTTATCTTTTATTTTTTACAGAAAACAATTTTAACAATAGCAATAGTACAATCTTACAGATTATGAAAATCATTATGAAGGTTGAAAAATGACAAAAATATAGGTAGACATGAAAATACATTAGCAATTTATAAAATTTAGAATACTGGAAATATTTTTACATAAAAGTAAATAATGTAATAATTCAATTTTCATAAAATAATTAAATACCTAATATTTAAGTAAAATGAAATAGTAACTGACAAAATTAATTCTAAATTATTTCATTTCAAAATACTATGGCATACTTAGATATTTTAAATTAATTAATGACATATATTATAGATTAAAATTCATTTAAGCCTGACTAATTAGACAGTAATACAATTTAATGAGAAAAAAACATTACAAAAATTTTAATTATTTCAGAAAAAATACTAAAAATAACACAGTAATTTCAATAATTGGAAAACAAGTAATAACTACAAATCATTTTCTTATAATAAAAAAAAAAAAAAATTGCTAAATGTTCTACATATTTAAGACATAAATTGCATAGTTGAAAAAAACATTAATTGCATGTAAAGCATAAAGTACATGGTACAAAATGCAACAATGCAGAGGTGCCACATATCTGACAAGCTCAAGAGAAGAAGAAAGCATAAAGTAAAATCTAACTGAATAACTTTACAGAATAACATCCTCAATAAGAAAAATCCTCTCCTTCTTTAATATAATTATGCTACAAATTTTGAAATTTTAGAAACAAGAAATATAATTATAATGAATTCATGTTATATTTAGAAAAGAATACTTTATTTCAATCACCAAGAAATCCTTTTATTCAAGTCTGAATAGGTTAATTAAATGAAAATATAATTCATAAATTTTTTAAGTAAGATATTCAATGTTTTCAGAAAAAAGAAATTCACAAATTATAAATAAATAACGTTGGAGGAAAATACAAAACAAACATACACAAAAATGTTTTTTAGTAACCATAATTTTATTATTAAAGTATGAACTTAATAAACTTCATTATACTTATACTTTTAATATAGAGCCACAAATATTTATAATAATAGCAAAAGATCTTATTATAATATGTTTTATAATTTTATATATAATAGAGACAATGAATTATTAAAAATAAGAAAATATGTGTGGTTTATGTATCCACTATATAAGGCAATATTATTAGATGCATTTTTCAAGCATAACTCAATACAAAAATATTCATATTTTTCTTCAAGTAATTAAAGAATATTTTAATAAATATTTCACAGAATTAAATGAAAGCCACAGTCAAAATTCATAGTTTTTTAAGTCAAAACTAACTGCTTAAGAAAAGTTAATGTATTTAAAATACATATATGAATTCAGTAATTCTGTTAGATGACTCATAAACATTATTCACTGGTATAAATTCAAATTTATTTGGAAAGTTGTATTTTCAGTCATGTTCCAACTGAAAACTTTTGAATAAAAAAAAAATTATTTGATAAATTATTATGTAAACTAAAATTTTGTTTCTAAGTCTAATAAAAATTCTTTTGCATTATGCATATTTACATGATAGTGATTTGTAAAGGTAACACAGCAAAATGAATGGGTGCACCATTATACAAAAATGACAATTCAAGCAATATGACTGCTTAAAAATGAATAGTACAACAAATATTTACTTAGTAGCAACAGATACACATGAAATATAATAAATTATATTCCTAAAAAATATCAATAACTGACTTACAAACTAAACATGAAAATATTTTGTCAAATATAATAGCTGAATGATTTAACACATTCTTGATAATTATGGGATTGAAGAAAGAGAAATAAATCCATGGGGGACAGACAGAAACAAAAAAATATATATATTAATGAACAATTAATCAAAATTTCTACTTCATATAAACTTAATAACAGTATGAAAGAAAAAAAAAACTTTTATGATTGAGAATTTATGACATATATTACATTAAACTTCTTAAAGGAATATTTTAAAAATAATGCAAGCCAAATGTTTTTGAATAAAACAGATTGTTAATATATTACTTATATAATTTGAACATTTTCATGTTGATACAAACCCCATTAACAATAAAATGGTCCTTTAGTTGTATAATGTCGTAAAATCAGTACTGTTTCTTCTGAAATTTCCCACATAAAATTACAACACATTAGTGACTCAAATTGTTTGCACAGTCAAGATCACTTTCCTGCTACAAGTACTGCTTAAGTTCTGCTGAGTACTTGCCATTGGTCTTATTTTTAACATTTCACAGTTGAAATGCAATGCATTTTCTTTAATTTCTATCTTGATTGTCTGCAACATAAAATTAATAGATGAAACAAAATAATCATGTAAAATATTTGAATATAAACACATCCTTAATATTTTTTTATTTTAACCTTATTTTTAATTTTCCATTTAAAAAATTTCACCTCAATTCCATAGTTAGAATAGACTTTTTCTGTTTTTAAATAAAATACCTTATGCGTGCCTAAATGTATTTTTATTTTTTCAACATGTAGATAAGATTTATAAGCTATAATAATAAAAAATTTATTTAAAATTTTCATGAAAATAGAAAGTTGACTGAAAGAAATTTCAGTTTAAATAATGTAAAAGTCAACAAACATTAGACAAATAATGTAATATCTTGTAGTATTCAAACAAATATTTATAATGCCAGTATTCATTTCAAATTGAAATATTCTAATTTATAGTTATTTCAAATATAATAACATTCAATGAGTTACTTTGACTATAGACTAAAAAAAAAAAATTGGTGTTCACTGATAAAATATTTTAAAAAGAGCTGCAAATATATAATTTAATTGTATTCAGCATGTGGCTTGAGAAAGTACGCTAAAGAGACTGCCAAATTTTTTGAAAGAATTTTCTATCTTTAAGCAAAGAATAAAAATTGCTTTAGTTGTGTTAGGCAATCTATAAGGAAAGAAGTAAAATCAGAGCTAGATCTTAACTTATTATTATTTTTTTTTCAATGGCATAACAAAGAGACAAACTCTTGAAAAAATGAAAAACAAAGAACAGTGCACAGTATAAGAGATAAAATGTCAATATCTCATTAGCATATATCGAGTATTTTAGTAATTCTTCACCCAGAGTCTTCAAGCAGAGCTGAGCATCTCAATCGATGGTACAACAGCGCTGCTCTTAGTTATAGAACTAAAAACAGAAAACCACTTTGTGCCTTTAAGTGTCTTGGAATATTTTGGTAGAATATATTATAAGACAAAAAAAGTATTTTCATTCTTATTAATTTTTCATTAAGTATAAGAGCTCTCTCATTAATAATTGATTTGATTGTTCTTGTATTAGTCAGAAGTAGACCAGAGTTGATGGATTAGTCTTCACTGTACCTACGATAAGTCTAAGGACTAGATTTTGTATAAATCAAGTTTCTTTATCAAACTTTTTGAAGCAGAAACAAAAACTTCATAGCAGTAAGTGATAACAGGCAAAATATATTTTTTATAAGTGTTTTCAAGTCTAGTTCAAGCGAATCCCCAAAGACAACCAGCCAGGCGCTTGAGAATGTATAGGCCCTTTTCAACTTTTTACGTGTGCCGTTTCAACATTAACTTATCGTTGAAGACCACTCCTAGGTATGTAAATATATCAGTATGTAACAACTCTTAGTCGCTGCAGACTATCTTCAGTCGGATGCATTAATGAAAAAATTTGCACAGCAGACTTTCTTAGGCTACCCATCATGTTGTTTCCTTGATATCAGTCTGATAGAACTTCTAGAGCTCTGTTTAAGAGCTTTTCAGTCTCATATTTTTGCATTCTTTTTTGGGACCTCAGTACATATAACTGGATTATCTGCAAACAGACCACTTTAACTACTTTCAAGGCAAGGATCAGGTCATTTTTGTAAACATTAAAGAGGGAGCAGCTACTCACTACACCTTGGGGCAGCCTAGTCTGGAGAATGTGATTTTTAGAGATTGAATGTCCAAAGGGGATCTTGCAACTTCTCTGATCCAGATATGAAGAGAACCAATGTAACATCTTACCTTTTAATCCGATTTCTAGGAGTTTTTGGATCATCTTTTCCCTTTAGACAGAGTCATATGCGGCTTTAAAATCCACATAAATTGCAGATTACTTCTCGTTTGTCAAGAGAATCTTTAACTATTTATTAAGTGTAGATAGTTTAACTCAATGAATAAAACACTGAATTATTGTTTTTACTAAGCAAGATTAAATAATTACTATGCTGTGGTAATGCAATAAAAATAAAATTCTGATCTATAATTTTTGATTAAATTATTAGAGGAAATTAATTTTATAATTTAATATTGTATGGAAGATAAGAATGTAACTTCACTAATTCTCTAAAATGGAAAATAATTAAAATAAAGGAAACAATTATCAAATTTACACACATAAAAAAATTGGAATTTATATTACATAAACTATAAGGTTGTCATAATCTTCTGTGATATAAACTCCAGTTTGTTTTGCATGTATTAAATAGTATCAACATTTATTATGCATATCTAAATAAGCAACAAAATAGTAGAGTACTTTAATGATAACTGCATATTTTCATATTGATTCATAACTTAGGTTATATACTTTAAGCATTTATTTATTGTCATTACAAATTAAATAGTATAAATAGTATTTACCTTAAATGTGTTTAATCTTTACGTCTTTTACTTCTATCTCTATCATAATCACGGTCATCAGTTGGGCGCTTACTGGCTTTTTTAGCTTCAGTTAAGAATTTATCCAAACCAAAAGGATCTTCCTCTTCTTGTTTTTCAAACTGAACAGGGCCTTCACGTCTAGCAGAACGATCAGTACCAGCAAATTCTTTATCAGGAACAAATCTTGAAGTTTTAACAATTTTGTCAAAATCTTCTCCATATACATCTTTGTCAGTGTTCCCTCTAGGTCTATATATATTATTACTAACAGCTTGTTGTGATCGCCAAGGCTTATCATAAACAGTATAGTCTTCCTCTTCTCCAAAGCCACTATCCATGCCTTTGGTTGAATTGAATAAGCGTTGATCAAATTGTAATTCATTGCTTTGACGAGCATTAGGCAATCCAAGAGCTATTTGCTCACTAATATCTCTTTCACGCTGCTTCTCAAGTTTATTTCGCTTATCAGGAGCTGCACGAGCTATATTTCTTTCTCTCTGACGTTCCTTATGACGTTCATAACGCAAGGTCTCTCGCTCACGAACTTCTTCATCTTTCTCAGCAGCAGGTTGAGTTCGTATTCCAGCACGCTGTTCTCTTGCTTGTTGAGCTAATTTTCTGAGATGCTCTTCTTTCTTCTCCTTTTCTTTTTGGGCAAGTTTCTTCTCAAGTTGAGACCTCATTTCTACAGCTTCACGAGCTTTTCTATCAGCAACATATAAAGCTTCAGCTAACTTTGCAAAATTTTCATTTACATGAGTTTGTTGTAGACCTCGACCATCAGCAGCAAGCCTTTTGTCTAAAGGTATGGTATATCCTTTGGCATTTTTCCAATTGGATATACAAGGTGGTATACGCCATTCTTGCTGTTCTTTTACAGTTACTTTGCGAGTAGGTGAATGCATCACTGGAGCAGGAGGAGAGGGAGGCCCACGAGGTATTTTTTTATTAATTTTAAAGTGAGGAGGTTCCATTGGATCTTTCTGAACTTCAACCATTCTAATAATTCGTTGTTTGGCTCCAGAGTTAAAAGCAAATCCTTGTTGAGAAGGAGTATATCGAATGTACTGCACAGGGCCTGTTTTTTCTGCAGCTCTAACAGGCATAGCGGCAGAAATTTTTGTATGAGTTAATTTTTCAAGTGCCATCCTTGTTGCCTCTGTAGTTTCTTCAACATCTTCAGCAGATGGTTTTTGCAATGACGGATCGTCTTCATTTGTGATTTCAGATGGGAGTAAATCCTGAAATTTATGATAAACAACCCGATCTTTGCTATGACCCTGACGAGCAATAACATCATATTTAATTTTTCCTTGTGCATCCAACTGAACCGGTAGATTATTTGCATTGGTTTTTTCTTTTTTCTTTCCTAGACCAAGGGGATATTGAGCTACATGGATTTCGGGATAAGCACCTCCATCACCAAAATCTTCAGAAGATCGAGGCACCCAACCTTTCCTGGCTCCATATGGAGGAGCAGAACGAGATGTAACAACAAGTTGTTTCGATGATGTACTATTCCGTTTTTTGAGACGATCTATATCATCACGATCTCCATATATTTGAGCAGGAGCTGGCAAAAGAGACTTTAAAGATGCCATAACTGAAAGCCTCTACATTTACAAATGCAATTTTTTTATAGTTTCACTGCAGACAATTTCTATGATTATATTAAATTTACTTAAACAACAAGAACATCAAAACAACAATAGCTCACACACTTTGCAATAATTTCAGATTAAGTTGAGATGTATATAAGCCACTTAAAAATGGTTAAGGTTTGTCTCTAATGATACATATTTATTTTCCCTTGTTTTCAAACAGTGTTTCAAAATTCTCATGTCAAAAACTTCAGTCCAATGAATACATAATTCAATAAAAAATTGATTTTTTTAAGTAGTTTTTTATATTTAAGCTAAAATATGGTGTCATTTATTTTACAGAGTTTATGAGTGGAGTACTTCAAATAATTTTGACAAATTTCAAAAATTATCTATAAAAATATGACTTTCAGCATGTTGTTCCTATTTTAGCAAGATCTAAATAAAAATAAAAAACACAAACAAGTTAACAAGGAACTTGAATTTTGTAAATATGGCTCCCGTGGAAGTGAATGTTTGTTGTGGAGAAGTTGGAGTTATATCTTCGCTTTCAAAACTGATTGAAAGTAAAGCTATTGAAAGTATAAGTAGAAATAATTGTTTTCGTGTTGGTTTGTCGGGTAATAAACACATTTTCACGTTTATATCTTCGCTTTTTTTTTTTTAAACATAACTTTCAAAATATGTGCGTCGCATTATTTTGAGCACAAATTGAATCTTAAAAAATGAATGTGTATCGTTCTCTTGAAAGTGAATTCTAATTGTTATAGTTGAATCAACATATTTATATATTTATCCTGGTGAAACTTCTACATGGACTTTTAATGCTCCAATTCTGCAATTATTTATAACCCTTGAAAATGTTAAAATCAAATGATTATTCATGTTACATGACTTTTATTATGCTTAATTGATATTTTCACATTAAGAATTGGTTAGGTTTCAAGGATTAAGAATTTGAACAATTTTCTCCTGAAGAAGTTAAGATTCTTTCTTGTAGCAAAATTCGCAATTTCTAGTATGTTGCTAATTATATTACACAAATCTCTGTCTAGCTTAAAATATCGGATTGTTTCTTAAGGATTAGTATTATATTGGAGTAATATTTTATGTAAAGTATACCTTTCTGTACTGTGCAATAAATGTAATAATAGAAAATAATATTAATTATAAAATATATTGGTAAAAATGTGTAGGTTTTTGGTAAATATAAAATAAACAGAATGCAAGATCTATATTAAAAGATGCTGCATGGTCTGCTCAACAAACATCCTCTGATGATATCACCAAATGTTATGAAATCATAAAAAAAAAGGAATGTGTATCATTCTCTTGACATAGTTTATGTATTTGTATATGCTAGCAAGAAAAATCCTTAAATTAATTGAATTTACTGCACTGTTTTTGCTTTCTTTTATATCTTTGCTATTTTTATTTTTGGAAAATATAGTTTTTGTATATATATATATATATATATATATATATATATATATATATATTATTTCTAGATATTTTCCTTATATTAACATCACAATCTTTAAGTTTATTTCATTTCCTTATAAATATGATTTCATTTAATTTTTTTAGCTCTATCAGGCTAATAAAGCAACCTGATTTTTATTGTTATTATTGAACAAACTATTCTATTTTATTTTCTTTATATAAAATTATATTTTCCATGTTAATTCTGTTTTACTTTACTATTCTGTAAACTGTCTGTTTGCTGTAAAATTATTTTAATTCTAGATGTATTGCACATTAATTACATTTAAGAAATATTAATTAATATTAAATTATATAAACATTATATAAAATTACATTATATATAATAATTATTACATTATCTAAAATGTAATAATTTTTATTATTTATTTGTTCTCTTTTTTATTGTTACTGTTAAGCACATTAGCTAATAAACTATATTTTTGTTTATTTTTTATTTTATCCAATTATAAGATTTTTTGTAGTTAAAACTTACACAAATAAAACTCTTAAAGAATATTTTAGTTCAAATATTGATTCTAGATTGCAAAAATAAATTTATATAACCTGTATTAATATAAAATTCTGTAATACATTTTGTGTTATAATTTAAGTGTAAGTAACCTGCAGATTGAGATTATTTTTCATTTTAGGTCTGGATGAGTAAATTTGAATTATTCTTTTTTTAGTAATTTATATTTTTAAACTACCAAAGTTTATTATGATATAATAATGACCTTAAAAGTAAAGAACATCTGCCTTTTTTACATCTAGAATTCTCTTGACCAGTAAAAACAGTTTAAATTTTTTTTCAATGGTGTAAAACAGTTTCAGAGTATCTTTTAATTCAAAAGAAATCAAAATTCATAATTTTATTTTAAATATTACCTTGGTTTAGAAATTTTAGAAAAATTCTTTAAAAATCTGATTATATTTCAAAAGAGGCAAAACAACATATAAAAAGAAGAAAATATTAATATTTATTTGCACAAATTTAACTGTGTGCAAAAATGAAAAATGTTCTTAAAGAAAATGATCATAATTACTAGATTTTTTTAAAACCTCAATAATTTGGTCAAAGTGACAGATAGAACATACAAAAATATTTTTTAAACAACAATGTTAAAGTTGAAATTATATTCAAGAAGATTCTACAAATCTATTAGTCTGTAAAATGAGCCCAATACAATTGATAACTTACAAAAAATGAGAGGTTGTAGTACTTTATTCTAAGAAAGTATTATACAAAATACTTTCTTACCAAGATTATGTTTTATTGCTTCTTAAAATGCTCTCCTGCATCACTGATGTAATTTTATTGGAAATTATTTACTGTATTAAGGCAACAAACTATTAAAATAATCATCATAATGTGTAATTATGTAGATAAATATTATAGAAACTAAAAATGTTTTTTTATGCTTATAAATTAAGGTAATTAAATATGTATCAAAGAAGTTTATCAAAAAATGTTTCCTATCCAATTTTTTTATTTTAATATTTTAGAAAACAACTGTGATAGCTGAAATAACTGATTTTATTTCTATTTTTTTTAATATATGTAATCTAAATATAACTTCTTTAGAAATTTTACTATACTGTATTTAGCAATAGTATTATATATATATATATATATATATATATATATATATATTCCCAATTAAAACAATATTACTCTGCAAATGCTTCTTATGGCTTACCTGAAATCTGGGATCCAATTTAGCAAAATTTATTTAATAAAGAAAACATATTTTAATAAATATATTTTGTAAAATCAATAGTAATATTTCTAATTTAGAATATTAAAAAAACTTATTGTTTTTAAATGAAACTATTACAATTAAAGTATTAACTAAACTTCTGCTAAAAGATTTAATCTTACCTTGTATAATTTTTCATTTAAATTTAAAAATAGGATATTGGCCAATACTAATGCATTTATTAAAATAAATTTAAAATTTATTTTATTCTTTTTACTTTTTTATGGTTTGAAACTGAATTAAATATAAGCCTTTGTGTAATTTATTGCAATTTTTATATTTATACTGTTAACGATTTTACTTTAATATTTAATAAAATTCATAGTATCATCTAAAACATAAAACTTTTGCTAATGATTTTTATTGTTCCTTGTTTTGACCTTAAAAGTATAAATAAGATTTTGACCTTAAAGTATAGTTTTAAGGTCATAACAAGATTTGAATAAAAATAAATGAGATAAACAGAACAAATATGAATTATTTTTATCATAAAAATGAGGTGTAATATTTCATATATTAGTTAATAAATGGTATCCTTATAACATTTAATGTAAGGAAAAACATTTTTCCATATACTCTTTTAATGCGACCAAATATTTCAAGGTGGAAGCCTTATTAAGTTCCTCTGCAAAAGTCTGCCTGATGTGACTACCAACTGGCCAAAATGGAAATTTTTTTTCTGTGATGAGCGACTAGTTCCTTTTGATGACAAAGAGAGTACATTTGGTTGTTATAAACGTGAATTGCTCTCTTTGATTCCAATCTCTGAAAGTCAATTTGTCACAATTAATCCTAATTTGAAAGGTAAAATTTTTATTTAACATAAAATTGAAAAGATTTACAGCATTGAATAAAGGAAAGAATTAAAATAATTTCTCTTTTCCTTCAGGTGATGCTGCTGCAAATGATTATGCTCACAAAATTGAACAAGAATTTAGAATCTCTTCTTCATCACTTCCCAAGTTTGATCTACTATTATTAGGAATAGGACCGGATGGTCACACATGCTCTCTCTTTCCTAATCATCCTCTTCTAAAGGTAGCAATATCTACAATAATCTATAATGTAAAGATGTATGTAATATCACTATACTTTGTTGCGAATATTATTTCTGTGTATAACTAAAGTACTTTACTTTGATGTGTATGTAAATAGTGTATAAACATCAAAATATAAAATCAAAGTAGATGGCTAAATGCTTCATAACACTTATATGGTTATTCAAAGCTTAATAATAATGAGCATTTCTTTTTATTTAATTTGTATTTGATTGCTTTTTATTATAATATATATATTTTTCTTTTTACTGTACATACAGTACAAGTAGTATATTTACATAACTTTTATAGCATTCATATCTGTCTGTCGCCTTTTTTCTGTTTTCTTGATTAATCAAAATAAATGAAACATCATTCACAGCTATTTGTTAATGTTAATTGATAAAATTTAAATTAATGTTTGTCTTTTTTTTCAAAGCTCAGTTGAATCACAAAACAAAATTTTTAAATCTGCATATTCAATGAAGCTTCAGTTGTTGGAATCACAATATTACTAAAATATTTCGTTATATTTGAATCAAATATCTGTTCACAAAATTAATAATTGAAAATGAAAATATTGCAAAAGCTGCTGAATATCAAATGCATTTGAACTGCAGAGACATTAATATTAATGAACTCCTTACAAATGAAAGTTAATCAAATCTCACTTGAATTAAATATGGGAGTGTCAAATTATAATTTTTGTGTTTAAAAGATTATTAATTATCTTTCTATATTATAATATAGTCCTGATTATAAAAAGGTTTTGAAGCAATATAATGACTTCATAATGAGTAAATTATTTAATTAAAATTTATGTTAAAATATAATTATCTTAAACTAGTGTAATGTCTCAAAAATTACTAGATTTATAAATTT
>JAPDSC010164685.1:16697-50355 GCA_026290005.1 Latrodectus geometricus
TAAATAACCAATAGCAGGATTATTTAATATGGTCCATACTCAAATTTGAATATTTATGTAAATCTGACTTAATGTGTGTCAAGATTTTTATTTTGTTCAATATTTAAATAAGTATTTTGCATATAGAATATATAAAGTGATTGATTAATAAAAATTGGATTCAAGGAATAAGTGATTGAATTTTAAAACTAAGCATTTAATATTAGTACCATCATAATTTACATACTTTTTAATCCTTTTTCATTAATTTATACTTAGTTTCTGTATAAAAATGTTGCTTTTCTTTAGGAAGAAAAAAAATGGGTTGCTCCCATTGATGATTCACCTAAGCCACCACCTTGTCGAATTACTTTAACATTGCCAGTTTTGAACAATTCCAGATGTGCTGTTTTTGTTACTACAGGAGAATCTAAAGCCGAAATACTTAAAGTATGTGTTAAAATTATATACAATTATCACTAATAATTTTATATAATTACATATTACTTTTTAAAATATTAGAAATAAAATTTTTGATTACAATTAAACAAAATTTGTAATTTCGGAAATTCTTTAACCATCTTAAAATCAACTTTTTTTAGGTTAAAAGTAAACATGGGCATGTCAAAATTATAATTTTTGTGTTTACAACTTTTTTTTTTACATTGTTTTCGATTTTATTTTTAATAAATTACTTTTATTAACCTTACTTCAATCTTAATTTAAAGTACAGTACTTAGGTGTTATGAATTATGGAGAACATAGATTTAATTGTAACTATTTAATATTTCATCTAACTTTGAAAGATAAAATTATTGAAATGATAGTACATTAAATATTTGATCTTAGATAAATTAAAAATGTATCTTTTATCAGAAAGTAATCTAGATAATTTTGTATCCATTTAAAAATACCATTTCATTTTGTTTAATATGCATTAAAATTTTTTAAAAATGGAATAAATATTTAATTCACTTTTATTTTGAAGTATAAGTTATTACTAAAAATACATCTGGAAAATTATTTAAATACTCTTGGTAAGCTTCCTTATAATGCTTGTCATTAGTTTATAATAAATTAATATAAATCCTGTATTCATTTGATATTATATGTTATCATTGTATTTTCAGTGAAATTGAAGTAAAATCAATTATTTAATTGACTTTAACACTTAATGCATAAACTCTCATTTGGTCATTGATGCTAAATTTACTACACCTATCAATATTGTGACAACAACATCAATAATAAAAAATACGTGCTATCTAAAATTCATAATATTCTGTAACTATCTTACATAGAAATTCTCTTCTCTAACACTAAAGTATATCTAGAGTGAAAAGAATCTAAATTTAAAAGTCCTAAAAAACTGTTTTTAAGCACTATTTTCTTAAGAATTTCAAAATTTATGTTACAGCAAATTTTGTTTGGCAACTATAATTACTCAATATTCGACCTCTTATTGTGTACATTTATCAATGTGTTACATTTTGTAAATTTCTGTAGAAAAATGTTTATCAGTTTTGAGCTCTGTTTTTAATAGTAATCATTGTAATAAGTTTTAATTTAAATATTTCTTAAACAAATTTCAAACTGTCATTCTCAGATGTTTAAACTGTTTTATGAATATTATTAATCATACTTTTTTATTTAATGATAGAAACAAAATATTAAATGAAGTTGCTTTCAAATTTATCTTACTCGGTAAGATATTTTGTTAATTTTAAATTCATTATAGAAGTGTTTTGCTTCCGATAAAATTAATATATTTAAGAAAGTTGTTTCATATTTAAGGTTATGATATTCAAATTACCTTAATATGATAATATAATTTTTAATTAGGTGCATACATTTTTATTATAGTTTTCTCTGTTTTTCATCTATTATATATATATAAACTGTTAAATGTAATGAAAGTACTTAAATACTTTCACTGCTTGGATAGGTATAGTTATACAAAAATTCTATATTTACAGAAAAAATAATCAAATGTGATTTTTTTTCTTGCATAGGAAATTATTGAAGGTAACAGTCGACAGCCACTACCAGCTGCACTAGTACGTCCATCACAAGGAGAACTTCATTGGATTGTTGATAAAGAAGCTGCTAAGTTGCTGTTATAGCCAGTTGCATTTATCTGCATACTTTGTTAACTAATGCAAGGTACTCTTTGGCTTTGGATTCATGCCTTAAAAGTTGTGATATTGGTTTATTCTTAAAATTTTATATTAATATTTCTAGATTATATTTTTATTTCCTTACACTGTTATGTTTTTTTAGAATAAAATAATGTTACATTAAACTTTTACTGTCTTATTATAATAATTAAAATGAAATTAAATAGACTAAAATGGATTTAAGACATTGTATTTTAGTAATTTTGTATTAAGGATATTGACACGATTATTTCAAATGTATGTCATAATAGAAAAATTTCCCCATAATTTTATAAAAATCACATAAAACTATATTAGTTTTGAAGCTTCAGTTAATATTTTTCCAGAAATTAGTTTAAGGGGGGGGGGAATATTCTTCATCTTTACATAAATTCAATAAATATACATTGTGAGTTTTACTAAAATTATTATTTCCTAAACTGAAAGAAAATAGCTTCTGTAAAATATCAATTGCACATTTCATTATTTCATTTTATTTTCTGTATTCATTCAAAAGTAATTTGAAAAGTTTGATGAATTAGAAAAGAATTTATTTATATATAATCGATACTAGATTGAATAACATTTTGTATTTGTTTACAATTTAGATTATAATCAAATAGCGGTAACTTTACATTTCCACAATTGAACAAAAAAGTTTGATGCATTTTTATATTACTTAAAGTCCACATAAGTGATAGAAAATTTATTAAAACTAATTAAATGAAAAAATGTATTGCATTACATTCCTTTTTTATGATGAAATCCCAAATTTCTTATTGTATAGTTTAACAGATTTATTGAAATTCTGTATACTTAATGAAACAAATATATATATAGTATGAGTAAGTAATTATGATATAAATATATTAAGTTTAAATTATAATGCATTTATTGAGTGAATCCTTTTGCTTCAAATAATGTTTAAAACATTGCAAAAAAATTGGATACAAAATATTTATTAAGATTCTAAAGGAAACCCTAATTTTTATTAGCTATTAGATTATGCAGATCAATGGAGTTTGTAAAATTTCATTGTAATTTGGCAGTAGTTTTGAAATTATATTTATTTAAAACGTTTTGTAACACAAGAGCTTCACCATTGTAACTTAATTAAAAAAAAATGTAGGATTACATGGAATTTTGAAGCTTTACTTAACATTTTCCTAATATTTATTATAAGGAGCAAAATAACTTTCATTATTACATAAATATCACAACATGAGGGAAGGTGATTATTTTAATTGTAATTTTGTACAGAATATTTCATTCTAAGAAGAGGATCATGGGTTTAATGAAAATCTTTCAAAAGTAGGAAGTTGCTCCTGGTGTGTTCAAAACTATTTTATCAATAAATACTAACGAGTGTGCGGCACATCTTTTTATATATTTTGATTCTTAAATATGAAAAAAATTAAAGTTTACAATAGAATGTGATTAAGCATTTTTCTTAATAGGAATTGAATAAAATTTATGAAAACTATTGTACACTTTACAAAGAGTAAAATATGAAACTACCGACCATTTATAAGCTTTGCAATATTCATTGATTTATTATGATAAAGATTATTTAATAATGTATAATGTTTGTTATGAGATAAGGAAAAATGTATCAACCAACATTGTTATTTTGGTTCATTATGTGACCTTAGCTTGTTTATATCTACCTAGCTAAATCATTCATTTCTTTATTTTTTTTATTCTTTAGACTGGTTCCTTTCTTATCATAAATAAATAATAACGTATAATTTAAAAATTTTTATAAGTATTTTGTTTAAAAAATTGCAGGTGTGCTTAACAATAAATTTAGCATGCATAAATTTCCATGGAATAATTTCATGAAAAGACCAATGGGCCAATCCTCAAAACTTATTATTTAATATCTATCTGATTAGAATATGGTACAGTGATGAAAATAATTATTTTTTTATGAAGCATTTTATATACATATAGTGAATTTTAATGTAAAACCATAGCTATCTTCATGTCTTTTTAGTTGAAAAATGGTTCAACAGTTACTTTATGCTAATTACATAATTTGAAAATATTTACTTTAAATTCCAGAATGAACCAATAATGGTATATTAATTATAAAAAAAGCAAGTTAAGTCTCCTCCAACCATCTCAAGAATTTGAAAATTAACATGTTAATTTTTTATACAAAGATTTATTATTCTATTATATTTACAAATTCTTTAGATATATTCAGACTTTATAACATTAAAATTTTCAAAATAAATTAACATAGCGTTACAAAAAATATGGCGTAGTGACTCTTGGTGGTATCACACGTTCTGAATCAGGCACGGCACTGAAAAGCTGCGGTATGCGATTTTCAACATCTTTAAAAGCAAGTACTGCAGCTATATTTCCACATCTATAACAATAATTTGGAGCAGACCAAACTGTAACTAGTTTTTCATCAAACATGTATTTGTATCCTGAAATGTAATGATTTCAATATCAATTTAAAGTAATATTATTTTGTAATAAAAGAAAACAAAACAATTTTAGAAAAAAGAGATAGAAAATAATCATTAAACAACAAAATAAATCAATTTGGCACACTTTTTAATTTTAAGGTTTCCAAAATTAATTTCATGTTAAGTCTATATTACAGTAGAATACATGGACTTCACAGAAAATTATAAACAAAAAGCTATTTATAATTCAAAATCAGTAAAAATATTAATACAATCAAAAACATCCCATTAAAATAACTTTTATATATTATACAGAGAAATAATTTTTTTTTGATTATTTTATTTAAAAAAATAATCAATTATATATTATGAAACATTGCTCTTCAAAAATAAATCATACAATTATCAATCAGGGAAATGTACCCAATTTTGAAAAATTCAACAATTACGTAGAAAACTATTATCCACAGATAATGTTTTTCCATATTCAGACAACTAGAATAAAACACAGACAGCATGTTTTCATTTGTTTAAGCTATTTATTACTAGCATAATTTTACTGTTTTCAACAAGTTGGCAACAACATAATACTTTGTATATGCTGACAAAAGAGTTCAGAGTTGTCATGATATTACTGATATATATATTTTTAAATGTCCTGAAATGTTCTTTTTTTCAAAATAAGTCTTTAAATTACTGAACTTTTTATCAAATTGCGTTGAAAGATTAATTTTATTTAATATTTAAGTTAATAAAAAATTTTTAGTAGTAAATTTTTTCCAGTAGATTATATTTTTTTGTCAATTGCTTTCTGAACAATAAAAAAGGGGAAAAAATGTTTACCCTCTTTTTATCAGTTCTCCTTCAAATTGGCAAAATATTCATCTCTGCCTCATTTTTGGCCATTGCCCTTGAATGTCTGATGTCATGAAAATTTAGGTTTAGGTTTACCTATTATCTGCCTTTACAGGTAAAGTCTATTTTTAGTAGTGCATACTACTTACGATGATCAAGAAATTGTGAGAATAATTATTCGTCTATGTTTAAGTGCATGAATGAAGGTATGTTTATCATGTCATTTTAATAATTTTTATTGGTGATTTAATGAATGTTAGTTAACAAATTTAGAATTTCTTTCTTAAAAATTATTATTTTGTCATGCCATGGAAAACAAAATTTTCGGATAAATGATTGGAACTACAAAGTGGAAATAATGCTTTATTAAGACATGCTACCAAAGTGTCGACGATGCTTATTATGCAGAGTACTTTAAGTGCAAAAGAAAATTCATTGCTTTAAATATGGGTTTTAGACAAGTGCTTGCATATGCATATTGAGCAAAACTCAAAAATGAAACACTATTTACTATCAATTTCATTTGAATCAACACATTGACTGTAGAAGTGAATAACAAATCATGGTTTCCTAAAACGACATCAGAGAAAATAATTAAAGCTGAAATCATTTTAGTTTTGGTGGCAATATTATTTTTAATCTTTGAACGATTTGGAGAATATTTATGGAGAAATTTTTGATTCTACCATAGCAAAAAAATTTTCAAATTATTTGACAAAAAAAGTAAAGACATGATACATTTTGGGCTGGTGCCATATTTCAAAAATTTTGTTTCAAGATATCAGCACTTCATACTTTGTTTTACTTTTCAATGAACATATCGCAAAATAAATAAACAGTTGGATATTTACATCTCTTATTGGTCTGACAAGCAAGGAAGAAATGTCATTTGTTACTGCTAATCACATTTTTTAGGGCATGCTGAGGACAATAAAATTTTAAAACTTTATTAAACTTCATTGAAAATAACGGTTTAAATTTTAAAAACTTGAAGCAGTTATCAATGGATGTACCAAATGTTAATTTAGTTGTTTTAAAGCAAATAAGTTGTGAGTTGAGTATAAGCAAAGTAATACCATTAATTAAGTACTTTTTGCACACATAATCCTTTACAACAAAATTGACCCTTATTCACAAAATTGATTGCTATGTTGATGGATTTGCTGTAGATATACATCAAGTTTTTAAAATATCACTTGCAAGAATTACAATTTCTTACAGCTGGAAATGCTCGAAGAAACCTTTGCTAAACATAGTATTTTTCATCATGTTGAGAGCCATAGGTTAACTTTGGGATCAGTTTGTGAGAGAATCAATGAGCAATATGATGCTCTAAAGGAATATTTCATAGTTAAATTTCCTAAAGAATTGAAATCTCCTCCTCTGATAGATATCTTTGAATTATGAAACATACGAAAGACATTAAAACTGTGGCATATCTTCATTTTATTTATTTATTTATTTTTTGTTTGTTCATTAAACTTTTGCACCATGTTTACTTTATTTTTAATGCAAAAAGATGAGTCTTTAGTGCATGGGAGGTGCAGTAAATTAAAATAACTTGTTTGCAGTATTACGTTTAAATTTTTAAATCCAGAAGAAATTGGTTAAAAAAAATGAAGTAAAGTTGCTACAAACTAATGTTTATTCAGATAAAAAATGCTTAACCTTTTGAGTCTGGTGTCACAGTTTCAAGAAAATGCTTCTACAATGTTGCAAGAAAAGAACATTTCTTAGCGCCTTGACAGAAAGCAGAGAGTAATTTTCTCCCCACTCAAGTGTTAAATATTTCACCATAATGAATCTTTACCTTTTGAGGGTGATACCCCACACTGGGTTTGCCCTAATTTTGAAGAAAATGCAAATGGGTTTAACAAAAATACTATTCTTATTGATAACCAATGGACTTTTTTTCTTTTCTTGTTTAACATATCTGATAAAGAATTGTTTAAAAAATTTTAAGATTTATATTTGTGTATGTGGAACAAATTTAGTCTGTTTTATAAATTATGAAATGGCATAAATAATTACAAAGTATTTTCTGAAGTTATTTTTTGAAATAATTATACGATAAATTTCATTAATTTATTAGATTCTTAGCAATCAAAATACATATTGAAAATAACAGGTTTTTTAAAGTTACAAAAAGTATTTAGCTATAAGAAAAACAATAAGCAATGAACTCTCTAGTTGAATATGTTCAAAAACTTTCCTAAAAACAGCATACTTGATATTAAAATTTGTAAATAAAGATATTTTGAACAAATAATTTTCACTCATAAATGAGCACATGTAAATTACCATTATATTTGAAAAAGATCTGCATGTTAACAACATTAATGATTTTTATTTCCTTTTGTTATATAAATATTTTGTGTTTTAAATAATTTTTATATTTATTGGATTAAAATATGTGCTCTATTATCTTTTTCTTTTGAGAAAAAAGCTTAAAATTGGAATTTTCTTTTCTGTGATTAGGTATGAAACATTTTACACAATGAATGTTTCCAAAATGTAATCATATTAGTCTCAGAAAAATTTTTTATAAAATTCTTATCTGGAATGAAGAAAACATGCATGCAATACTAAATATAAATTCTTATCTAGACTTTTAAACTTTGTATTAAAGAATAATTATTAAATTATCTTTAAAAAATTAAAATTGTGTTTATTTAAATTTTGAACAGACATTAGAACTGCATAATAAATAGACTCACAAATATAAAGTTATCTTAAATATGCAACACATCTCCCTTTTTGGTTAGAAATACTTTCATTTTTAAGTAATAATAAATTAATTTATTCCTTTTTAATTGCATGTTCTTGTGAATTCAAAAAGTTCAAGTTCGTCCTAGAATAAATCTATAAATAATATGCCTTATTTTAATGTCATAAGGAAGAAAACCAGAAAAATTATCTAGCATCTATTCTGACATGCTAGTATGCAAGAAAATGAAAAATATGACATTTAGTCCTCATTGTTCAATAGTGGCCGAGATCCATCCAACTATATTCAGCCACTAACTAAAAAAGATCTCATATTATAATGAGAATTTTTTAATGAAAACTTTTCGAGAAAAAAAGGGAAATAAAAATGCAAATACATTTTAAAGATAAATTATTTCATAAGAATTAAAAAAGAAATTCAATATTTTTATTAAAATAACGAATGTATAAGTTGAAACAAAAACTTCTTTCTTTTTACAAATATAATTGTGTTAATATTTTATAAAAATGTAAAGACTGACGCTTCTTTTTCAAGATGTAATGAAATTTGGAAAGAGTTGACCAATGCAAGTGCCAGCATACCAATTTATATATTGTTAAAGATTGCAAGATGTTTCAAATCGCGCGTTACTGAGAATCTCAAATTCTTATAAATAGGAAATTGCGTAATTAGAAGACACAATTAACAGACTATAGTTCAATTCTTTACATAATGAAAATAAAAATATGCATAGGTAAGAATGAATGTGGTTAAAATATAACATTTCTTTTAGATATGAACATATGCCTTTATATCATATGTATGAAAAACATACCTATTTGTTTTTTCTGCAAAAAAATTTAAAATATCTTCTGAAAAATTAAAAAAATTCATGTTCATCAACTAAATAATTTATTTGTTCAGAAATACTTAAGTCTTCCATAAATTTAAAAATGCGCTTGTCATTTATTTTAGCATTACATCAATCAAAATCAAATGATACAAAGAAACCTGCATTATTATTGTCATTAAGAAATCTACTATCATTGAATTGAGATTCAATCACAGCAATTAGAATCACTATGCACAAAATTTTCTTTTAACTCATTCAATATAAAAAAAAATTTAAAAAATAAAATTTTTTTCTTCATCAAAGTCAAATTCTTACCACATGAAACCCTCGAAATTATTTTTTCAATTAACAAAAAGACGTAACTGATTATAAGGAAAATAAATTGCTAAAGTGAGGATAAATATATAAGTTTTCTTTAAAAAAAATTAATTCGTTTTACGCCAAAATTCAATTCATTTTACGCCAAAATTCTCATCTCTGACATGTCCCCAGTTTGTATTACTTTCAGTCACAAAAGACCAGCTTTTAAATCTCTTTCAACTGCCCAAAGAAATTTGAGCGAGAGAAAAATCTATGATACAACTGTTGTACCACAGCGGTCTTCTAAGACACACACTTTTGTGGTACAACAGTTGTACTGCTGGGACGAAAAATTTAAAAAAAATTAAAAGTTACATGGTGCAACAGCAATACTAGAAGAGCTTACTGATAAAACATCATTCCTTCAAAGTTTCAAAAGTTGGTACATTGCAACTTCTAAACATTTGCTTCAAAAACTTCCTTTGATAAATCCATTATTCAAAAATCTTCCATGTTTGTCTCCTTATAATAGAAAAAGAGACAAGTTCAAAAATTCATTTAGCAGGCTATTTCAACATATCCCTCATGAAAATAAAACTTCTTTAGGCACTCATAAGATGAATGAAAAATAGATTCTTTACATGTTTGAAGATGTGACTTTGCTTGGAAATGATTATTATAATGACCTTAATATCTACAAATATTCGAATGCTGTTTTCAATATAAAAGATGCTTTGGGTTATACAAAATATCCTCTTTCCAGAGTTGTTAAAGCATGTCTGTTTTTATTGAATGTAAATTCACAACTGGAAAAAACTTTTTCTACTAACAATTCTTTTGTTGCAAAGGGGAGCATTTTTTACAGAATTAACTGTTCAATGTTTACGCACTTGTCATAATGGCATTCAAATGTATCAATTTAGTTTCCTAAATTCCAATTCAAAATTAATCAGTGTGCAGCTCAAAAAATTTTGGATGATGCAACCAGAAAATAGCATGTGCTATTAGTGATAATAATATGAGTGATATTAAAGTTGGACAAATGATGCTGTCTGCTGCTAATGCAGAGATTGTATCTGTCAATGATAACTAAAAAAAATGCAGTATTTAATTATTATAATGAAATACTAAAGTATCCAGTTCAAAATGAACATTAAATTATACATAAATGTACAGTTATTTAAAGCAGTTATCATAAAACTTATTAATTTTCAAAAAAAAAAAAGTTTCAATACAATTCTGAGTTTTTTTCACTACAATTGCTTTTCTAAAAAGCGTATTCATAATGCAGAAATTACTGTATAATTATGTAAGAGTAATAATAGTTTTGTTTTAATTATTGAAATATTGTCCTGAATTGTAATTGTTAGTACTCCATCCCCTCACTGACATACATTAATTAGAACATATGATTAATATGAAATTAGTAGTCCAAATATTTAATTTCGATCATTCCATTATAATCCACTCATGTAATCATTTATTAGATTAACTATAAAAATCAAAATGATACAGCAAAATATTCTAGAGAACCTGATAGAATTATCTATCCATGACTATAATTTAAACTTTTTAACATTATAGCATTATTAACATGATTTTTAATATAACAAACTACAGTTTATTATATTGAATGTCCTTTGTATGTTGAAGAATCACAGTGTATGCCAAATATTTATAAAATGACAAAGTAGTATGACAGTTTATGTGTAAATCAGGATACATTTGTAATGAATGAATAACCACATCTTTCTTGATGGTTTTTGACTGCATTTATATATCATGAGATCATTAATTCATTTATGCAGTTATTCATATATTTTCAGTAGCCATGAATATTGACATTTACTACAAATATACAACTATAATTGTTGAATAGTTTTTAGATAAGTTTTTCAAACAGAATGAACTTTCAGAATTTGAATACTGTCTTTCTGATAAAAGTCACCTCTCCTCAAAAGATTTAATGAAGAATGAAAGATTTACAGGTAAAGAAATGCTCTTTCATAGTGTTATCACATTGTTATGATGTTATTTATACTATAAATAGCCATGGTTAGGTCTCAAAGATTTACAAAAAAGATGTTCATATTTTTTATTGTTAAATCTTTGCAATTGAAAATGTTCAGTGACATATTATTGTTTATATATATATATATATAAGTGAATAATAGTTATTTTTAACAAAAGCTTTTACTTTATTTTGAAGTTAATAAATACTTACGTTATACTTCATAAAATTTGAAATTTCAATTGCAGCCAATATTAGAGAAACACATATTCCAACTAAAATTATATTTTAAGCAAATTTTAATTAAAAGAAATAAAATAAATTTTTCAATAGTTTTTTATGCAGTTTTAGCGCCTTTAATCTAGGCTGTGATTGCCTAGCTGGTCAGAGGATTGTTTTCATTATCAGAAGGTAGGAAGTTTGAGGTCTCTTTCTGGCAAAAAAAAGGACATACTGCATCGAACAATAGTAAAAAAATCCAACAAATAAAATATAATAAAATGTCGGTTATAAAGAATGGTAGAACATAGGTTTGCAATGGTAAAAAGATGGACAAATTTATATCATATGAGATTAAAAAATGAGACAAATAAAAGGGCTTAAGAAAAGTCATTAAAGGCAGTGCAAAATTTTAATAGACCTTATACAGTTAAGGAATTTGAATTCCCGCTTAACACAAAGATCTATCATGTTGGCTAAAGCTGGGGCATGTAAAATATGTCATAATCACAATGTCCTCCAAGTGAGATGATACCTCTGGGGCGGCAGATCAAGTGTGGAAGTCTTCTGTTTAGCCCCTGCTTCTTAATTATGGAGACCAATTACTTATGAAATCATAAAATTTTGCCAATACATTTATGTTTGTAAATTTTTCTCATATGTTAAGTTTTAAAAAGCTTACTTCACTTATTTTTGATAACTATGCTTTGTAATTTTCACCTTTTTTCACTTAAAATTTTTTTGATAAAGTTAATTTTATTTTCTCTGTGATAGGTAATTTCAATTTTGTTTGAACTAAGGTATCTTTTATCAGTTTTGGCTTTAAATGGTAGATTTAGGTAAAAATGTTTTTTTCCCTAAAAAACGATTTTATTCATTCAACTATATATATATATATATATATATATATATATATATATATATATTGGCAATTAAATAAATTTTCACTACAAAATTTATCAAATATATTTGTAACGAAAATTCTCAATTAAGGACACCAAAAAATATTTTAAAAATTTAAAACAGTCACTATTTTATTTACCAAAATTTACGCTGAAAATTATTTGTACTACAACTGAAATGAGATTAAACTCAAATGTGGCAATAAAATGACATTAAACTCTGTGGTCAAATGCTTTAAACTCAAATAATTAAGTTATAATTAAACTGTACATTTTAACCATGCAATTTTCTAAAATGAAAACCATGGAAGTTCAAGATATGATTTAAGCTTAAACTGTTCCAAAAATTGATAATTTACCATGTCTACTAAGCTTGCCTTTGGTATGTATTCACACTATTGAAAATTGCCTGTTAACAATACTTTCTTTTTACACAATTTTTCCCCCTTTTTTATTTTAGAAACATTTTTTAATACTGATAGTATTTACTTATTTTTATAACTGTTAAGATTAATTGAAATCTATGTAAGATTTATATCATTCTTTAAATCAGATTAGGTGACTCATCTCAAAATAATTAGAATCAAAAATGAATATTTTTAAATTATTCAGTTTTGACTAAGAAGTTATTATTTAATTCAAAACTGGTTTACTATTGAGGTGTGAAATTTATCACCTGAAAAATTATTGGAAATTTAAACTTTGTTTTACAAATTTTCATTGAAAACGAATTTACATTGAAAAAATTCTATAATGTTTATATTACAACAAAATATTAAAAAAAATCTAAAAATACTATTTAATATTTTCTTTTTTATTATTAAAATATAAACTTAAAAATATAATTATAAAAAATGTATTTTGAATGATAAAATAAACAAGTTAATCAAGACAATACATAGTAGTGATAAAAATAACTTGCATGAAACAATATGCAGAATTTATCCAATCACACTTAAAAAATAACAGAGTTTGTGATCTTCATAAATAAACATGCAATTTTATTTATTTTTTTTAATGGTAATGTTAGTAAATTGACAGACCACTTACCTTCATGGACAAGTTGGTGTGCTCTACAAATTAGCTTTAAGTCATTTAAGTGCATAAACTGGAAATATATCATCAAAATGTAAATCTTAAAAAAATTATATAAATGTTACAATTTTACTTTTTCAGTAATTATTCTGATATTAAATTGATCATACTAATCAATTTCCAAGATATAATTAAATTTATCACATACATAACAGTTTTCCATGATAGTATTTAAACGTAAGCATACAGAGAGTTTTTCTTTTCACATTTCACTACTTTTCTTATTAACATTTAAATGATATTTTAAATATCTCATATGTTTGCAACTTCTAAATAGAATTCTTGGTCATTGAAATTTTGAACTGCAATTTTAACATTAGGTTTATATATATATATATATATATATATTAGTGATGTATAGATAATTACTTATAATTAATTTATATACAAATGTTTTTATTTAAATTATAGATTAATAGACAATTAAGTAAATTCATCAAAAGTAGAAAATTCTATAAATAATGAAAAAGTAATAACCATTTTATTATTTCTGAAGAAATCATTTGTAATATACAGGTCAGTTATAATAACTAATATTTGCAGCTAAGACCTCTTTATAAAAAGTGTATTTATATCCATGATATCACAAATTTATTATTCTTATTTGCAAATTATAAGAATTGTAATTATCTCTGAGTAAGAAAAGATTTATGATCATATTACTAAAAATAGTTTATTCATATAATTAAATGTGATATAGCCAATTTATCTTCTATGAAAAAGAAACAAACAAATTGTATTTGAATACAGAGCTATAAGTAGCAGTAAGTTATACAAGGCTTGATTGAATCACTATCAAGAATACTTGAAAACAGAACAAATGATGCTCAAGACAATTCTAATAGATAAAGCAGTGCACCAAGTAAAAAGCAAGATTAAAACATTTATTGTAGGATCTCCAAAATTAAAACCATCAAAGTAAGTAATTGCTTTTTAGGTAGTGCAATCTACAATCTCAGTTCCAAAAGTCGAGATCTAGAAAGTTTTTTTCATTTTTAATCAATTCTAGTAATGATTTTAGGTAAATTAACTTGAGAGCTTTTTTAACTGCCTTCACTAACAAACTCAGTGAAGGTAGCTCAATGAGTAGTTAAATTTACTTTTTATGAAGACAAAAGTTTTATAATTGTTTTAACTATATATTTAAAAGTTTTTGACATAAAAATGATCATCCTACAAATTACCAGGATAACTCATTAAAATGGCTAATCACCATGGTACAAAAAATTAAAAGAATGAAAATGAAGCAATTTGGAAAACCAAACTACCAAAATGAAAAATTATCGAATTTTCAAATTTTCTTTTGTCAATATTAATGTTTTAACTTTTGTATACATTTCAAAAGCTATAATTAAGATTCAATCAAATTCAGATATTTAACAATATCTGAAGTAGAATTAGATAAATAAGAAATTATTTTTATAATATCATACAAAACAATCCAATTGAAAACTATTCATGCACATGTTTTATTTCTTAGATAATCTTTTTTAATACAAATAAAAACAGATATTACAGATAGACATAGATAAACTTTAAGCTACACTATTAGATGCAGAAACATCAAGAATATTACCTCATGCGTAACTTTTGATCCAAAAAGCCATCCTGCACCACGAGGACTGACTGACCATGTCTCAACATCTTCTGGATCAGACCAAACCAAATGTTCAATATGTTAAGTTAATATAGTAAAAAAGTGTTAAATATTTCGAAATTTTATTTTTTGAAGACGTGCAGAATTTTCATGCAACTAACTAAGGAAATACTCAATTTTGAAATTTAAGAATGATTTTATAATTTAAAGGAGTACACAAGGAATTTTAACAAAATGTTCGATTTGCTGGCATTCCAATCTGGATTTAAATTGTTAAACTTCAGATGCAATTACTTCATTAAGAAGTATTTTAACGATCCATCTTATTTCAATATTCTTATTGTTTACTTTCTTCTTTAATTAAAACTATAACTTTAGATGCAATTACTTCTGTAAAAAATGTTTTGATGTGGAATCCTAACACAATAACTTTTAATGTTCATTGAATATTTAGTTGTTTTTTACACATAAAATTTTTTTTTACACATTAATAACACATAAAAATATTTTCTTCAATTCAATTTATTATTTCTATTACTACTATTTACAGTTGGATAGTTTTTTTATATTTTTGGTGTGATATGTACAACACACCAGCTAATTACTGATGTGAGACATAAATGTCTGAAAAATTGTAAATATGAGAATAGCAAAAATATAAAATATTAAATTAAAAATCAAGAATACACTATTTTTTTAGGTATTATCTATAGTTATAATGTATTTAAAAATAACAAAATCAGAACATGAAATTTTAATTAAAAATATATGAAGAATATTTGTAACTACATAAAAGAAAATTCTAGCATTTGATTAGTTAATATAAAATTTAAAAAACACTTGAATACACTCATTCTTTTTATCATGCAAATGAAATTTTTTTTAATGGAGTGATAACTAATAAATGTGTTACAAAACATTTTCACCAATTTTTTTTTTTTTTTTTTTTTTTTTTTTTTTTTTTTTTTTTTTAAATTTGAAAGGCGGGCAAATATTTAGAATTTTTCAAAAAAATTAAAAGTAATTATTCTCTATAAAAGAGAAAATTCTATTCTAGCCCAGATAATAATAGTTAAGAGTTGGATTGGTTTTATAATTACTACCAGTGAAATAATTGTGCAATTAAAAGTAAAATCAAATATCATCATAAGTAAACTTAAAGTACAGTTATAAAAAAATTAATTCTTTTAATATTGACTTTATGTTTTATGCAAGACTGATTCTTGATTATAAATTAAAAGCAAATTCTTTGAGCTTCAATAAAAATTTTCAAAATTGAAGATCATTCATAAAAAATTTTATGATTACATACAAATTCTCTGGCATTTAAATCTGATCCTAAATAAAATATTTCAGGGAAATAAAATGTGTCATAGTGATATAGTTATTTTCATAAATTCAATATACTTTAAACAATAAATCTAAAAAAAAAGTTTCTAAAACGTGATTATGAAAATGACAAAAACTATAATTTTAATAATTAGAGTGTAAAATGTTTTTTTTCAAACTTTCTAAAAAATAAATTAATTTCCTGTCAAAATTAAGGAAAGAATGAAGCTTCTTGATTTACACATTTCAAGCAGATAATTAATATTAATTTTGGTTTGGTTTCACATAATAGTAAGAAATATTTAACTAGTTCATTTCATGTCATGAAACAAACAATTCTTTGATTTTATTTCGTTTAATCTACTTTAACATTTTCAATAATTAATAATACAGTAGTTTCTTCTTGTATAGACATTTGAATTTTTTCATAATTTATTTTATATTTTAAGTCCAGCAAATAAAAATGCTTTTAAATATTTCAACAATTGTTAGTATACATAATAAAAATAAATTTAAAAAAAGGTATACAATTTAAATATTAATATAGTATTATTTTCAATAAAAACAGATCAAATTCCAAATTACTCACATTTCCATTCTTCTAAAAAATAATTTCAAAATTTCCTTACTTTAATTTAGAGCTATGTTTTAAACTTCTAAATCACTAAATTAGATGATTAAAATAAAATGTCAGCAAAATTATTATTCTTTGTTTTTGTTATTATTTCTAATTGCCATAAATTGTGTGATTAAGGTCTGTAAAATGATTAAACTTAAAACCAATAAAATTCATTTTTTAATCATTTTATGCTTTTTAAACTACTTATTTTTAATTCCAATGCAGGTAAAAATCTAGGTTTTAAAAACAAGGTATATTTAGGTAGTTTTAAAAAATTTCAAAATATAAAAACTGCAAATTGGCAATTTAAAAGATAATTGGAAATAATTACTAGCAAAAATATTATATTTATGATTGTAAGTTTAATAAAATATAACTTGTCTTAAAAATTTTTTTTAAATGATAAATTTGTTAGCATGTAATAGTCACAAAATTTGCAATGTATGAAATTATTTATTTTAAATATCTTTTCATTCAAAATATGCAGTTGCTCACTGCAATAATTTCAAACAATTTATTTGTCCTATTTTGATCAAAATTCACTATTTGCTTAAAGGCTCTCCAGAAGACAATACATAACAGATGTGCAAATACTTTATAGTGGCTTTCAGGATTGGACTATTCATTAGGTGGCATTAAACAAACTGATTTGAGTTACCAAGAAACCTTTAATTAGAGTGATACTTTTGTTTCTTCAAGCCTTTTCACCTTTATTAATTTCAACTACAATTCCAAACACAAAGAGCAACATGGCATTTTATTTTAATATTCTACATATTGAATAAAGTTGAATTGTATTTTGGATCTTTTTTCTTTTATATTTCAAGTAAACTTATAATTTATTTTATTTTTATTTTAATTTATTGAAAATAAACAAATTTTATTCTGAGGATGTAATTTTTTTATAAACTTCATTCAAGTAGTATGTTATAACATGTTTATGATACTAATACTTGCATTTGACTTAATTTGTATACTATACAAAAAAAAAAAAATTATTAACAATTCAACTTATCTATCCTAATTATTTAAAAGGTAGTCCGATAAATTTGATTTTCAAAGTATATTTCCAAGCATATAATTTTAAAATTTACATCGATTTTGTAATTATAAAGAATTTTATTAATATAAAATATCAGAAATTAATTTTGTTCATTAATATATATATATATATATATATATATATATATATATATATATATATATATATATATATATATATATATATATATATATATTGATTCCTTAACATCGGCCATATAAACTCATTTCCTGTTCTACATTATTGATAAAGTAGGCAATACATCAATAACATAGTTCAGCACAATTTTATGTTCCCATTGACACATTTTTTAATAAATGTGATGATAAAAATGAGCAGAGTTAAAATTATTATTACTCACTGTAAATTTTTATGCTATTTAAAATATAATTTTCTTACTTTAAAAATTCTTAGTTGCTCCTTTCTCATGACAAATTTGTTTATTGAAATTAAAGAAACAAAGTTGAATATAATATAATAAACAAATATGCAATAATCAAAAGATAACTCAATTTATATTAAATTAACATAACTGTAAGATATACTAAATTTAATATAGAAATTTATTACGAAAATCAAGAGCAAAAACTGTTTTAATTTTAAAAATAAGAGTGTATATTTTTATTTCATTGCTCTCATAAATTTAATCGATCTTTTGAGCGTTTAATGAAACATTAGGTTTTAAAATTTTTTTATAAATAACCTCATCAAAAATAAAATTTTTTTATTTATTTATTTATTTATATATATATATATATATATATATTTTTTTTTTTTTTTTTTTTTTTTGTAAATTTCATTACAATTTCCTACAAAAGTCTCAAAACAAAATGAGTGTGATTAAAAACATAAATAAAAATTATTTCATTACTATATATATCTATCTATATATATGAGCAAGGCTGTTATCAATGATCAATTGATAATAATATACAACCTAGTTAAAGTAGGATATTTTATAGATTCCTAATACATAATAATGCATTCATTCTCAGAATAACAGAAATTTAGTGAAACTACATTAGTAAATATTAATGGCAGAAAAATATTATAATTTCTATTCATATTTTTACTAGATTTAAATAAAGGATATCACAAAATGCACCTTTATGAGGTATTTCTTGGTTTCTTTCAATTGTTCTAATTTGATCTAAAGTTCGAATCAAAGGAGATAAACCTCCATGTACACAGAGAACTTGGTCATCAATAATCTGTCAAAAAAGTAATAAAAATGAAATATTATAAAAAAATATTTTAAGTCTCATTGTGCAACATTGCATTCAAAATTTATAGTTTCATTCAAGTTATACAAAGTATATTACAATTACTATTACAAACTTGGAAGTAAAGCTAAAACATTATGTAGAATAATCACATTCCCATAAAAGAATTTATTAAAAATATCAGCATATGGTAAAACAGTATCCACTTTTTCGTTATCTACTTTTTAGTACCTATTTATAAGCTTTTTTTCGTGATTCTAATAAGAATTAAATACAGAAAAACTTTAAATATTTTGATTTTTTTTTATTTCTTTATATTTTTATGAATTTAAAAATAACTAATAGAAAAAATACAAATAATAGAAAAAAGTACAAAATATTATTGATTTAGAACACTTTATTATATTAAATTTTTAAATATTTCTTCATAATTATTTGAGTGATTAATATTATGTGATTATTTCAAAATTAAAGTTTTAAATCACAAGTATGTCATGTATGTGATTTAATCAAATATATATAAATAAAGTAATGTATATCAAATATATGTAATATGTAAATAAAGTAATCATTCAAGTAAATTGTATAATACTACTTATTATTCATTAGCATCTATTTTCCATGAGTATGATTAAAAATTTCACTATACTTTAAAATATATTTAAATAAAATTTTCAAACTATTGAATATAAATTCAAAGATAATTTGATTCTGTAATTTTATAATGAGAATAAAAGATTAACTTACATATTAATAAAGTTTAACTATGGGTGTACAAATTTTAAATTATAATTAATGTTAAGTAAATAGCTGGAGTTTATGATTTCCTATTGCATTTAAAAATGTATTTTTTAATATATAAGTAACATTAAGTAAAAAAATTTAAAATATTTTCCCATTTAGTAATGTGAACAACTAACAAGGACAAATATTATAAGGAAGAACAAGTTTTTTTTCAGATATGACGAAGCATAATTCATATGGATTATATATAATTCATTTAACATGAATAAAAATTTATTATATACTATAAATAGATATTAAATTCAAACTTTGTAAAAAAAAATTAAAAAAGCACTACAATTTAAGATTAATTCTTTGAAAAAATTACTTACAGCGGCAATTGTGAGGAGATCAAATACTTTACAGCAATATCGCCAAGCATTTGCATTTCCATATTTAGTTTGACATTCATCTAACAGGAGAAGTAAAACTACAGTAAATAATATCAAGTAGATTGTAATTTTAAATACAATTTAGCATACTACTTTTGCATGCTTTCATTCCTCTTTCAGATATAAAATAGATTAAAATTATTGAACTAAAAATTGCTTATTACAGAGAAACATAATAAAATCAAGATATTAGTATTTGAAATATTTTTGGGTAATAAAGTAGTTAAATGTTTTTAAAGTTCTCCTATAATCTATTGCTGCATAGTGACCAAAACATAAAAACTGAGCTCTAAAAATAGCTAATTTTCTAAATTGTATTAATACGTAATAATGATGCTATTTCATACACAGAATACAATAAATTTCTTTAGTATATGTTAAAAAATAATTCAACATATTAACTGCAAATTAGCAATTGTATTGCATATGTGAAAAATTTATAATATAATTTTATGTAAAAATATATTTAATGATAACATAGAAAAGAAATTAAATAATGAAATTTATGATCCATAAGAAGAAAATTCTACAAATTATACTGAATTAGCAAGAGTAGTCATTACTTAATACACTAGTTTAATAAATGTTTCTGAAAGTGTGTTATATGACAGATATCAATAATTCACTTAATTTCATAAATAATTTTTTACAGCAAATGTGTTTAAAATGTAATGATCAAAGATCTTTAATTTTTTTTAAAACTTAGTAATAATGTTGAATTTTGTCCAAATTTAATTCCTTTTTTGTAACAGTTTTCATTCAATTTCTAACATTGGAACTTAATTTTTACTTAATAAGAAAAAAAAAAAAATAATAATACATATTAAAATATTATGCAACCAATTCAAATACTTAAACAAAGCTGCCTATAAATATTTAGATACATTTTTGTAATGATCTCAAAATATTTTGTATCATATAATAATTATCTATACAGTAATTTTTCCTACCATAATTTTATCAGTTTTGTACTCGATCCAAATCCAAATTTTATCGAGATTAAGGAGCTATTACAGGCAGTTATCTCAAAATAGTTAAACTGATTGTCCCTTTAATTAGCAAACATATACATTAGTATAAGGAAAAAATTATCATCAATAAAAATTATGTAAGAGAAACAATTTATTGATGTCATAATTATAATCATCAGTGGAAGAATTTCTATTGAAAATGTTAACAAAAACACATAGTTACTTTGCACATCATTATTGTTGTTAATTTTTAACAAGTGATAAATATTTATAAATGTCATTTTTAAAAATGAATAATTACTAAAATATTTTATAAATTAATCATTAAATAATAATCAAGGATATTATTTAACATTCTATACTATCAAGAATATTTTCTGCTATTTGCTTTCATATTAAACGACATCAATTTAAATGCTATTTTTTACATTTTATTTTTATAACAATTGGTATTCTACTCTCTTTAATATTAATAAAATCTTTCATTCATTTTCTTTCATTTTAAACAAAATCAATTTTCTTTTTAAAACAATTATTCAACTTTCTTCATTAACTTTAAAAATCTTTCGCAGCTTTACCATTTTAATAATTTAACAAATTGATGATCTTGAAAGCTGATCATCTAATTTCTACTGTCACCATTCAGAGATTAGAAAACCTGAATGACTAAGAAAAATATAAAATGCTTATAAAGTAAATTTACAATTATTTGAAAAATTGAATTGTTCAGCTGTGTCAAGAAACAGAACAAATCAACAAAAATAGATTTGATCAATTTATGCACTCCATAGTTAACACAAATACATGTATCATAAAATCTGTCCAAAGTTTCGGTAATTTATTTATTTTTCACATTTCAACATCTTTTTACCATAGATTTTTTTAAATTCAAACATAGCAAAGAAATAATAGTCCAATTATTATTGAAATGTGAGTGAGTTAATTGTATTATTAACTTTAAAAATTTGCTATTACTTTTCAATCATTCTTACCAAACAACATACAATAATTTTATCACTGTATTAGAATATAATTTTAGAAATTAATTTGATATAATGGTAATATTTTGAATGCATTACCAATCATTCAAAAAAAAATAATTTGTATTCATATTTCTAATTAGCGAGGAACCAATCATATAAAATGGCAATGTTGCTTACTCCATTTACCACGATTAGAAAAGGCAATAATTTTACAAAAACAAAATTATGTTTTATAATTTTCTTTAATTTTTATTCCATTTTTCATTTCATAAGTTTATATAACAATATTACTATAACACTCCTGCTTCATATGTAATTTCATATAAATAAACAGATAATATAATGATAATAATAACTATAAAGACAATAAATTGTTCAAAATAATTTCATGATTATAAAAAATTCACATTTTTCTATTTTAATTCTTAAATAGGCACATTTAAGAAGAAATTCTGTTATATGCATGTGAAGCAAAAATGATAAATTTTAAAGCATTTCAAGAAATTTTAAAAATTTACAATTATTTGTTGCACTTTAATATTACAAAAGATGAAATTACGATTTTCTATTAAATTCATAGTATTTGAAAAACTTCTGAAACAAACAATAAAGTAGATAAATAATTATCAGTTTATTTTAAATGAAAAAGAGCAATACTGAAATATAGTCAATTTAATAATATTATTTAGGTAAATCCAGCTATGTTCTAGACTAAAACATTAATTCACACATTTATTTCATTTAAAAGATAAATAAAAATATTATGGTATGAGTAGATAAAACACTGAAAATCTATGAAAGATTTCACAACATAATTAAGTAATCAATGTACTCATTTACAAATACTTTTGAAATTTCAACAAAATTAAAGCAAAGAATTATAAGTTCTTATTAACACACATTTTCCAAAGTTTAAAAAATAAAATTAATGTCTATGGAATAAATTTTATTATTTATTTTAATATTACCATAAAAGCCATAAACTTGAGTTATCTGACGACTTTCATGGTTACCACGTAGTAATGTGATTTTATCAGGCCACCTAGAAAAATTAATACTAATTTAAAACAATTTTTATGCTCAATTAAAGTTTGAAATCTAATCCAATAACCACAGTTATGATGATTTAATTATTATATTAAATAGCAACATAGTCATATAGAAAGTTTTTAAAGATTACAACAAAGTTATATTATCCAATCTGTTCCCAAATCTTAAAATAGAAATAATTATTTTATTCCTGCTCTTTAAATAACTGATGCATAACCAATAATTTTATATTTTAGTTATTTATTATTATTTTTTTATTTGGCATTCTCAATCTTTTATGTTTTTTAATACAATGTTAAAATGACAAGAAATAATACTTAAAAGACTTGTGAATACTTCCCAAAATGAAAATTAAAATGTCATCAATTTCTTAAAATATCAAATAATTCTTCAATTTCCTGTAATGACTTTAAGTAATAACTCATGATTTTATAAGCAGGTTGGGAATAATGTTGGATTAAACTGCAGGAATTCACACCATATAACTTAACTTTAAATAGCCTAAGATATGTTATGTAGGATATATTGTGTAGCATTTGATGTGTAAAAATTCAATATTTTTACACTGAATTATGCTATTATTTACATTGTTTTAGAAAAGTAATTTTTTAATAAGATTTTTCATTAAAGCATAAATCAAATTTCTACACATATTTCTTCAAAAAAATTTAAAGAAATCATTCAATAATTACATAATAAAATGTTAATGAATATAACTTTTAAAGCAATGAAAGTATGTTGGTCAATATAAATTAAAGACAGTTTATCAAACTCATATCTATTTATTCAAATAAAGCTATAATATAATTTTATTGATTTTCTTTATGAGAATGATATTCTTTATCATGAACTTACAAAAAATTAAAAAATAAAGAAGCATTAATTAAACAGTTCAAATTTATCAATTTTTTAATTATTTCAAAATATTTTGTGCTTTGAAATGTGACTCTTGTTCAGGGAATTTTGTTTCTTAGCAGAGACAGATTTCCAAGTTTTTCTCCCAGAGACACTTACAATTTTCATTATAATAGTAAAATATAATTCTGTTATGAACATCTAATTTTCAAGCAATCTACTCTATACTTAACAAATTTACTGAAATCAAAAGTTTTTTTAGGAAGTAAACTAACTTGATAGTTAAAATCAACAAAAAAAATTTTTTGAATTAACAGAACTGCTTTAACATAATGATAATGTCTGAAGAAGTTCATACTAAAAACTTAGGAGTATCCTTTTTTCAATGACATTTTTCTATGTTCTCAATTTTTTTTAAGTAGTAAAAATTTCCATTTTTTTTCACTATAATTCTGAACAGTAAATTAATGAAAAATTGTTAACAATTATAAATACTCCAAAAATTATTTTCAGTTTTCCAAATAAATTTAATAACAAGGACATTAATTTGGAAAATAATAATAAAATAAATCACAAATAAAACAATTCATTAAATTGCTGACCTGACTGCTCTTTTTATTGTTTAATAGAAAAACAAACAACCTAAAATTCAGCATGTAAATTTTGAGACATTTTTCGGGGAATTTTAATGCTAAAGAAAGATACAAAGTTACTTAAATACTGTCTAAAATTACAGAAAAATTAATATGCTAATACTTTAGGCTGATTAATTATAAATAATTTTGATTCGTATAAGAGAAGATGAGATTTGATTGTATCATCACAAAACTAATTTAATAAGGAAATTTTTACACATATTAAAGTGCATTTTCAACAGTTACATTTTAAGATCATCTCATCTTTATAATGAAGTTATAAAATTGAATTTTTTTTTTGATTTAGTAAGTTTTTATGAAATGATAATTTATTAAATTGAAATATTTTATTAAAATTCTTCAGAAGCCTGCTACAGGCCAAGGCGGTCCATCTCCTGCAATAATTTTTTGTAGCATTTTCTCAACCATATCAATCACATCAAACATGTGGGTGTTTCGTCTACGGATTTTCCTTCAATTATCAGAAATTACTTTCTTTGTTGGCTTTAAATTATTGTACCTATAAATGTGTTCTAACCACCTTAAATGATACATTTTTATAGTTTTCACAATATTTGTTTCTCCAAGTTTGAAGGAAAATTCATTATTATAATAGGTTCTCCATACATTATTTTCTTTAACCACTGCAAATATTTTTCTTTCAAATATTAACTTATTTTTCTCAGTTTTTCTCATAGTCAAGCACTCACTTCCATACATAATTACTGGTTTTAAAGTTTTATAGAAAAATCAATTTCAGTGTTATTTTTTGTTATAATTGAGTCCAGATACTTGAACTATTCAACATTATTAAATTGTAATCTTCACTTATCATAGGCTATACATCAGAACCATTATGTGTTACTGCTATAAACTTTTTTCCAATGTTTATTGTTACTCCAATATTTTCAGCTGCCAGTTCAAGAGTGGAAAAAGCTTTGCCTTGTGCATTCTGAGTCCTGCCAATTATGTGAATATCTGTATGTGCTAAAAATTCGTATGGATTTTTTTTAAAAAATCATTGATTATGTTTAAAAATTCGTTGATTATGTACTTGAATCTCTAACAGCTTTTTCCAATGCAGCATTAAATAATAGACATAACAGGGAATCTACTTGCTTCAGATCTTTTTCTGTAAAAAATAATTCAGATATGTTTGTACCAAGTTTTACTTTATCAAGAATCATTTTTGTAAGATTTACTAGTTTCTCAGGTATTTCTAGTTCAAGCATTACATCAACTAGTTTTGCTCCACTAACGTTATCATGGGCTACTTTAAAGTCAATAAATAATTATTATATATACATATTCCTTTGTCTTTTCAAGGATCTACCTGATTGTATGAATCTCATCTATAGTTGATCTCCCTTTTTGGATCCACATTGATTATTTCCAACGGCTTTTAAAGTATATGATGATACTCATTTGAAAATATTTGTTAAAACCTTCTCTTATGTGTAGTTAGGAGAGGGATTCTTCTACAGTTCTCACACTCAAATTTATCTCCTTTTTTATAAGTTAGATAGGTACAGATGGCATTTAATAAGGATTTGTTCCAATGTTCAGGCATTAATTTTATCAATTTCTTTTATTAATTTAGGCTCACCAATTATTAGGAGCTTTGCTTTAATCCCATTCAGGCCAGATAAATTCTTGTTTAATTTCTCTACTGCAATTTTGACTTTAGAAAGAGTTGAGATATCTTGTTCTTTTAGGTGTGTAAATTCTGAAGTATCAAACTTCGAGTCTTTTTCTTCTAAACCATTTATTGCATTCTAGAAGTATTCTCTACATCTAATCGATAATAATAGTTCTGCTTGATCATCTATCAGTTCCACTTCAAAATTACAAAATGTACATTCTCTAGAGAAGAAATCTTTTCTTGTATTATTGAATTTTTCATAAAATTTCCTTGCCTCCTAGTTTTTTAAAATATTTTATTTCACAAAATTTTTCCTCTCAATATATTTTCTTTTTCCTTCAATGTAATATTTTTTCTTGTTTTATAAGTTCTTTGTGTTTTTCCTCTGCATTTCTAGAATGTTTTTGAGCTATTACTTTATATGTTCTATTTTTTCTGTATTTCCCACTTTGTATCATACCAATCTTTATATTTCTTCTCTCAAATTCTGGTAAAAGTTCCTTGGCTACTTCAGTTATTATGGATTTAAGATTTTCTCAGGTACGGTGTCCATGTTTATATCTTCATTATTTGATAGTTTATATTTTTTTTATGCTTTATTTTGTTTTTCAGTCTCAATATCCAGAATTTTATCCCTTGTTCTTTGCTTTTGTAGTATTTTATCAATTTTATTCTTTATTTTTTAAATAACCAGATAATTATATATGTGAAACCATCATGATAGCTATGAACATCTAGGAGGCTACTTTTATGTCTGGTTTTGATTAAATTGGAAAAAACATATATGATTAAATTGGTTCTGTGTTTTTGGATCCACTGAAATCCATATCATCTTATGAATGTTTTTATGCGGGAATGTAGTACTTCCAATCACCATTTCTGTACCCACTGTGAAATCAAGCAATCTAGTAACATTATTATTAAATTTGTCCAGTAAACTGTGATTACATGTGTTTCCACACAACAAAATTCTTTCCAGCCTTTGGATTAGCTTATGATGAATCTCATGTTATCTGTTGTAAGTTTCTTCATGTTTATCAGAAGAACTGTGATTTTATGTTTTGTCTTTGTGTTTTATTGGTGTATGCATACAATGTTAATATTTTGGGGTCTGTCCTAATGAACATCTTATATATTCTTTTATTTATGCGTTTGAAGTTTATAATAATAATTATTATCTTAGTCAATTACCATACTAAGTTTTAGTAATTAGTACACAAAATTAAATTCAAGATGAAAATAAAATTATAAATTTAATTTTTATCCAGATATATTCTTCATTAACTATGGTTTCAAAATTTCACTAATTAAAGAATTTTAACATAATGTATTGGTTAAAGTATATGTTCTGTATATGTATTGGTTAATATATGTATTGGTTAAAGTAAAAATTAAATAAAAGCTAAATTGAAAAATAAAGTAACTTAAAAGATTTTTAAGAAATTAGAAAATCATTTCTAGGAATAAGACAAAATCATTTCTCCTCGGAGAATAAGTGGAAGTTATTTCAAATTCATATTCTAAAGAATAAACAATACACAAATGAACTGCTCCCCATACTTAGAATGAAAAAATAAAATCAAAATTCGAAGGAAACATTTAAAAACAATATTATGTATGTGAAATAATGAAAATATAGCCACACTTGATAGTGTAAAATGCTTAATTTTTTTTAATTAAAGAGTGAGTATGAAAATTAAAAGTATAAAATTGAAATAAGAAGCAAAGTTGAAAAATGACTAACCAGAAAATGTTGATAAGGCAAAGTTGTTTGTTGAAGTTAAGGAACAGAATTAAAATATGAAAGATTGTAGCCAAAAGATTGAAGTATAAAACATTTTGTGGGTGAAGTTACCATTGAAAGTGAAAAATCTGTAGTTTATTAAATTGTTAAGATATTAAAGAATAAAATGGAAATTTTAATTTAACAGTTTAAATTTTCAAGAACGTGTTGAAATTAACTTTAAAATTAGAAAGAAAAAGGAATTTTTGCTGAACAACTACACCCACAAAAAGAAAAAACAAGTAGAAAACATTTAATTTCTAAAAAACAAAATAATGATTTTTGAAACTATTAGGACTAATAAGAAAAAAGGGCAATTATCCAAAAAGAATTATCCCTTATAGAGATCTAAGAAAAAATTTTTATAGTGTTTCCTGGCTTAAAAACTTTTTAATTAGATAGGAATCTGATATAAAAATCTTTGTTTTTGTAATAAACAATGAATTTTCTTTTCGTGCGATAAAATGTTAATTATTTCTAAATTTGACATTTATGAGGTAGAAAATATTCTTGTAATCATAAATAATATATTCACACATAAATATCATATACATATACATAAACATCATATTTTATGTGATAGAATTTGATCACATTGGAATAAAAAACCTTATTTATCTCAATCGATATGGCATAGAAATTTGAACAGAAAGATGTCAGAACTCGATCAATTGATCATAATCCAAACATACGTTGGTTGATTGTTTACAATTTCAATCAATAGAAGTAAATTCCTGAAAATGTAATTTAATAATAAATAATAAAATACAAAGACTGGATTGATGTTATTGTAAAGAATACATTTTAAAAGCAATTTTGCATTCACATATAAATATAAAATTTTCTCAAAAAAATAGGAAATGCAATAACGAAACAATCTAAAACACTAGCTGTGAAAAGATAAAAAAATTTCATTATATTAGCTTTAATCTAATAAACAGCACTTCTATTTCATTTTTCACCTACTAATAAGTTAAAAAACATTTAGAAATTTTAATCCAATATTTATTTAATGTTACAAAATAAATATAAAAACTTACTTCGCTTTAAGTGTTAATAACCTTGTCAGCGTTTCAAGACTATAATATCCTCTATCAACAAAGTCTCCCTAAAGAATTTTCAAATAATCTTTACACATTTTTATGAAACTCATTTTAATGCATAACAATAATTAAAAAAAATTTCAAACATTAAAGTGAACAAAGAGATTAATTAACTCTAAAATTCTGGTTGATAAATGTTCTGAAATAGTAATGCCATAAAAATAATTAAAAGCACTGCATTACAACATTGTCATTGTTACATAATATATTCATGTACAAATAACAATATTCATGAATAATTTTGTTGCCTTATTTATAATTAAAGATTTAAAATTTTGTAAATGCTTTCCAATTTACAAAATCTCATACCAATGATGGAATTCACAAAAATATGCAACTTAAACATTTTTAATTCATTCAATTTCTTTCCATTAATAATTTATAGCCCATTTTGCAAATAAGGCAATTTAATTCAAAGATGCTATCATTTGAGAATGAATTAATGTAAACAAGATTTCAATTTTGACAGTCTTAGCAAGCAATAAAATTTAATAATTTTCAATATATTGAAAAGCAACAAAAATTTCTTAATGAATAATATTTAAAAGAAAATTAAAATATATATAAATTATGAAAAATTATTACATCCTTATCCATAGTAAATTTACAATGTTGTTTAAACAAATTTTACTATTAATTCTGATCTTAAGGAGAATTTTTATAACATGCAAACACTTTACTCTGATGATGCAAGAACTGCTTATTCTAAAATAATTACTTACAAGAAAAATGTAATTTGTTTCCGGAATTTCTCCTCCTGTTCTAAATAATTCTTCAAGGTCATAAAACTAAGAATATAATAAAAAAACCATTTTATATGACAATAAAGTGCAAAAAATTAACAGATTCAAAGGCAAAAAATAATTGATGAATTCAATCACAATAATGAAATTCCTTTTCTCAACATGCATAAATTTAAAATTTAAATTCACTCTTATAGAATAGAAGTTAGCTCATTACTTAGATCAATATTTCAAATTTATTAAAAATAAATAATTGATATACTTTCAGAGGATCAATTCTGTTAAACTATATTATTACTTACTTAAGATATTCTGAAGATAAGTATATTTCTTTTTTAGGAAGAATGCTATTTAAAAATTTTAACTACATGTTATTCAATCCATGCATTTATTTCTACCTTATATAAATGACTTTCAAATTTTTGATTAAATATATACTAGAGTGATGCTTTAAAAAATTGCCAAAATGGAAAATCTTAAATTAAACAAGTTATTGATTGTTTCCAGCTTTACAATATGATTAATTTACACTACAAAATGGTATTTCTTCATTGAGATAAATTAGTTTCTTTCACACAAATATATATTTTAATATTTGATGATTTTTTTCTCCATATTTTATGCTCTACAAGCAATTTAATTAATGTTTGGAATTCAAGGTAGCAATGCTAAAGAACTATTTGAATAAAAAACGATTTCATTTATTTAAAGCACAGAAAAATTCTGATTAATTTTCTCATATAGAAAAGCTTGATGACTTTAAAATTACTCTATGATGTTTCATGTAATAAACTCTCAAAATTTTCCACATTTAACATTGTTTGGTCATTATTAATAACAACATCCATAACATTGATAGGAGAGACCTATATCCTAAAGTCTGAAAAATATAGTCATGACACCTTTCACAAAAAGAGTAAACATTATACATTTTGAAATGTTATCTTGTTTAAAAGATATAATACCAATTGTTTAAAATATATTAGTAAATTAATTCTGTTTATTCACACTGTAGACAGAACAGATATAATGTATTGCTTAGCTTCTGATTTTTCAAATCTTAGCTTGCTTGAAAGTTTAAAAATTGCTTGAATGAAATGTAGTTTATATGTGCAATTCAACAAAAAGTATTATCCAAATAATTAAATTTTTAAAAAATCAAAAGAAGGTTCAAAAGAACTATGCAATTAATGAATTGTATTCTAATCTATTTTGAAATCCTCTTCTACTAACAAAAGAAGGTATTTTCTTCACTGAAAAGATTTTCTGTCTTATTTCATAATCTATGTATAGTTAGGTAAAATCAAACAAAGAGCTTATTAGTATACAATATTAAGTGCATTTTACCATATGTACTTTTTGATATTGATAATTTTTTTTCTTTTAGATTCCAAATGTGAGCTATAATCAATTTATTCTTAAACTCAAAAACTTTAATGATACTATTTACTATTTTACATCATCTTTACTCATAATTCCATCAGCATTTCAGGGGAAAAAAATCTTATTCAATTTGTTTGATAGACTCCCTCATACATGTTGCAAACATTTTTTCTCAATCTTTAACCTGAGCAAATTCAATTTTTTATTAACTAATCTCTGCTTCAGCTCCATGATTTTTAGAATTAAATTAAAAGAATGTTTTCATTTAAAAAGGCAATGATAATTGCTTTGTGTTTAGTAGCTCAATCACAAATAAGAAGTTTTTGGATTTTTAAGATAACATCACAATAATATACATATTGTGTGATAATGATTATAAAATTTGATCTAAAAAATAGTTAAATTTTGAATAAAACTAGTCTTAAAAGGTCCATTTAACAAAATTATTTTTACACATGAGTGGAAGGAAATTTTGATCTTAATTAAATTTCTCAAGATAACTTTTAATTGAAATCTCCACTTCCAAAAATTTTCAAAAGATGAAAAAAGTTGCAGCCTTCTATATAAGAAAATAGTATTTTAGGACTTTAAATCATATATCCATTTCTAAGGTATCTCTTAGCAATATATCACTAAAAATTATTAATTGAGGTGTTCTTTCTTTTAAAAAATAAGCTTTGCAGAGATAACTATTATATCCACATTTTTTGTTTTCATAGCAATACGAATTTTCTTGATAAATTGGTTCAGTCAGATTTCTCATTAGTTTGATAATTATAGTCACACTCACACAAAAATCATAGAGATAACACATAAAGTCATTGTGATCACAAATAGTTATTTAAAAATTGTATCTCAGAGATATTTAAATGAGACTTCTGTTTGACTAGCAATGATGTCATGACATCATTGCTGGTGTTATGAATCACTTTGTGTCAAAGTTTTATAATTTTGAAACAAAGAAAGTTTGAAAATAATCATTCTAGAATTGATTTGCAAAAATAAATTTTAAACATAAATCTGAAATATTTTAAATCCATTATAAGGCTCTAATTATTAAAATTTGAAGGTATTTCTCTTATCTTCAGAATATAATGAATTAGATTCTGAAAGATTTTGATGTTGGCCATGAGATTTGAGGTATGCATGTTGACCATCACAAAGCTAATTCTAGAATCGAGCATCTTGAGCATCATTACTGAATTCAATTGAACCGATCATTCTCATCTGTATGGCAAATAAAGTAAAGAATCCAACAGTTTTTTTTATCCATTTTTTTTTTTTTTTTTTTTTTTTTTTTTTTTTTTTTTTTTACAAACATTGGATTTTTTTAGGAAACAAAATTTGACACAAGAAAATTTTATTGATGTTAAGAAAATATATGATTAATTCAATATAAAACCTCTCATAATATGTGGTCTTTAAAAAAGACTAGTGCAAGTCAATAGTCTATTTCATTAGTCAATGTTTCAAAATAAAGAGCCATTTCTTTTAATAAACTTTTCTGATACTCATACCAAGTTTTTATGTAGGTACAATAAATAAAAAATAACTGAATTCTAGAACTCAAAGAAGATTTCCTTTATTTTTCATTAGATTTAAAAGATATCTTTTAAAAACAGAAAATAAGAAGTTCTATAAGCTAGAATAAATTTTGATATTTGACAGCTTTTAATGCTTTAAACCTTTATGTCAAAATAATTTTATAAAATCCAAAATAGTTAACATTAATATAACACAAGTACTTACAAAGAAAAAAAACCATTACATAATGTTTAATTTATTGAAAAAAATGTTTAAAATATATAGATTTAGTCTGAAGAAGTAAATAGTAAACCTTATTTTCTGTTTACTTATTTTATCTACATAAGCTAAAATATAATATTATTAATTATTAAATAAATAAGTAATATACTTTTAATCTAAAATATTTATTAACATTATATTTATTAAGAGAACATAATAAAACTGAAACATTTTTAAGCAAAAAAGAAAAAAAAATATTGTAATTGTTTAAAAAAAAAA
>JAPDSC010164685.1:55355-95976 GCA_026290005.1 Latrodectus geometricus
AAATATTTGTATATATTAACTGGCTTCTACACATAAATTTTTAATTTAGAAATTGTTATTTTTTGTATAGAGACCTTAAATAGAAAACATATGTATTTTTCACTGAAGCTAAATGTAAACTGTTGAGGAATTTTTGAAGATATTATTCACATGATTTTGAATAAATATGCATTGGCTTTTTACACATTCTTCTAAAAATTTGACTATTCCATCATAAATTATATAACAAAAAGTATAGAAACTAGTTTTAATTAACTGAATATACAGAGAATTTAGTTAATTAAAATCTCACATTGATAAAAATAAGCTTCATTAGTTTGAATTAGAGAATAGGACATGCTTTTGTTAATTAAAATACATCTAGATCACAATAGCATAATTAAACATGCTAAATTAATAAGTTGTTTTAGAATTTTTTTAAACTGATCCAAGAGTAAACTAGTTTTAACTTATGTTTTTAGCTTAATTATAGACTTCAGACTAACTACTTGAACATTTAAATACAAACTGATTTTAAAAGCTTTTGCTTTTAAATGAACTTCAACTGAAATTTTAAAATTCCATATGCTCTTTTCTAGTTTTCAAAAGCATCCAAGTTTTGACACATATAACTCTATAACACCCTTCCTTAGAAAGCATACTATAAATATTTTTTACATAGTCATCAATATATTTGTACAGCCATTATTGATTTAAATAATAAAATTACTTCATGTTCTTCACATTAAACACATTTTGAATTTTAAAAAATATATGTGTAAAAATCTGTATGAAACTATTTTTAAATGTATTGACATATTTCATGATTTGAATTAAGTAAATAAAACATCATCCATTCAAATAGTTCTTCAAATGTTCCTTTCTTTTTATACATTGCATTAGAGAAAATTATTACATAAAAATAATTTTCAAAAGAAATCTTACATTTCATAAAAAAAATAAATAAATTTTATTGAAGTATATTTTTTACATTAACTAAAATAAACAAAATTCATATAAAATTTTAGCAAGTAGAATTAGAGAATAATGTAAGATATGTATGCCCTTTTTAACATTACTCAAGTTTCCATTCGTCATTGAAAAAAAATGTTCATAACTTTTACTCAATTCTGTCTTTCAAATTTTTTGTTCATCTTCTTTGTATACTTTTTTAAGATACAGTAATTGTACCAAAGGTAAGTGGTTTAAAGAAGTTTATTCCTGAAAAAAAATTGTGTTAGTTCCATTAAATGTGAAATTCTCTAATATATATATAAATATACAATGACTGGCTCTTGTTTTCTAAGTAAAAATGTTCCTATTAATCATTTCTTCCCACTGCATCATACAAAGTCTATTTCAAGCTTAACAGATTTTGGCTAACTGTTTATGGTTACTGGAGATGACTTGAGATGATCTTACATTTGAATTACTATATAAAACAAAACAAAAACATTTGACATGATTGTTTTTTTCATACTTCTTACATTTCAGCAAATCTTTAACCAATCTAATTGAAATTCATTTGCAATTTTTTTTTAATTTTATTTTTTTTTAAGTGTATTATGAGAATCTTTTCAATCGAAATTTTACTACAGAAAATAATCACATGCTAACCAATTAGATTATTTCTCAAATGCATCAGAAATGCTTTTACAAGCCCTAATGCATCAAATTAAAAAAAATTAACAAAACCATATCATTCCCACAGACAAGCATAGAGAATTGCTCAATTACATCATCAAACAACTCATTATCATCTTGGATACCACAACATCATTTTGGAATTTTATAGAGAAACACAAGTTCTTTCACGTGATAATGATCTTGATTAATCATCAATTACTTTTAACCATCTTTTTGTCCTCTAAAAATTTGAAGACAAAGTTACAATGACAAAAGCAAGAGGAAAAAATGATAACTTCCATAGCTGCTTTACTTAGAACATTACATTTTGTTTAATATTTCATAAATTATCAGAAAAACAATTTTTAATTTACGTTTAAATTTTCTGAAATGTATTTCCAGTTATTTAATTATTTCAAATTTTTTTGGGATCAGTGATTCACAGTTTTTCAGGAAACAAATATATCCAATCTGGAATAACAAGTAAATGAATTTTATCCATATTATCAAGCATTTTCTTTTATCATTATAAATCTTCTCTTTTCTACCGGGATCAATAATTGGCGCCATTATTCATTCCATAAGTGTTTGCGAAAATTTTGCATCTATTTATTGGAGGGATACATTCCTTATAAGGTTATTATAGGAAACTCCTTTCCATGAGATAAACAGATTTTTATATTTTGGAAAACACACAGCTTGTAATCAATATCTGCAGTAATCAGGTGTAAATAAATTACTCCTGATAAAGAAAATTTCAACAATGAGTTTGTTTACTATATTATCAAAAGAAATAGCAAAAAACACAATAGGAATACAATGTAAAGTATATAATAAAATAGGACAAAAATTTAGCATTCAGTGTGTAGACAAAAGATCTGTGTTAAAAACACCTGTAATTATAACTAATGTTGAGTCTAATATACTGAAAATTAATTTGTATCTCATCAAAATAATAAAATTTGAACATTTTTTAATTTGCATTTTTATTTAAAAAACATTTATGTTCAAAAAAAATATGTTTACTTTTTCAAGTTCATTTCATTATGAACAAAAATTTATATCACAATTTTATATTTTTCCTAGTTTTTTTAACAATGAAATTCTATTTCATAACAAATTAAGAATATTTTAATAAATGCATTTAATGAAATAATTATTAAAAAATTAGAATGTCAATATCTTTTCTAAGTAGGTAAATAAAAAAGCTTATTACAGACTAACATAATAGATAGACAAATTCAAATTTTTTTTCAGCATAAATTATGATGCATGAAGTAAAAAAAAAATATCATGTCTCAGCATATAGCACTAAATAAAAAAAAGAGAGAAATTATTTATTGATAAAACTACTAACTAAACACATTTGCTAATTTTCTGAAAACTATAATCATCTATGATAACATCATTTCAGAAAATTTTATACTCAATGCTGCAAGATGTTCAATATTTCTAAGAAAATTACTCAAAAACTGATTTGCAACAATGAATATTTTTTTATGTAATATCAAGCACTATTAAACAAGTAATAGCATTGAAGAGATTTACCTGCCCATGTATATCCCCACAAACTGTAACAGGAGTAAAAACTGGTTGAATATTTGATTCTTCTAACAATAGCTCACATACCATATCACAAAGTTTCTAAAATTAAAAAATAACATTATGAATCTTTAAGACACGCACATAATATATAAATGGATCATTATGTAAATTATGTAATTTTAAGAGAAAAAATTCTCAATATAACATTTTTTAGCTCTATATTTTCACAATGTTCTAATATAATGTAAAGTAATTTAATAGATATATTTCATTAATTTGAAATTTACTTTGTTTGCTTAATACTGTAAAAATGTCTCTAACACCATTTGACTATATTTAGTTCTTTTTTGACTTTCAAATTATGAAAAATTTTAATTCCAGTTTATACTGTTCATTCTCGGAAACTTAAAAACAGAATCAAACTATAATTATCGGTATAAAATTAAAAAGTATCCTTAAAAAGTTTCAGATGTGAATGAAAAATATATATTATATCATAAACTACATGCTGATATGATTACATTAATTACTTAATGTTACATGACACACAAAATAACAGAAATGCTGACCACTCTTTATTTAACCATATATCAACTTTTGATCAAGCCAAAAAGAAGCTCTATACTAATAATCTTAATACTAATAATAAACCAAATACATACAGCTACTATAAATAAATATTTAAAAAAATTAACAATTGATAATAAAAATTAATCACATCAACATAGTATAAAAGATGGTCTTGGTCTTAGCATATGAAGATTTATTCAACTTAGTCAAAAAATAAGACATCCACGAAAGAGAGAATTATATTCAATGTTGTAGAATATAAAAATGTTTCATAATTTAAGAGTTGCTACAAAGGAAGCAATTCAATTCAGAAGTACATTAATAGTTATTGAACAGTTAATATAAATCCGTCATTTCAAAAGCATCCACATATCAATATTTCTGAACTTAATTTTCACAAAATTCTGTTTTTTCAAAATATTTAAAACATTACAAATTAATTTTGATGTCATTCTAAGTCCTCATACTGTGACCACAGCCATTTTTCAAACTGGAGTAATTCCTTCTTATTATTTTTCTTAATTTAATTAATTCTTAAAAGTATATGTGTTAGAATTTCTTAGCGTTAATTAGAAATGAGATTGAAATCCTGCTTAAGCTATCGAACTTTACCAAAAATTAATGAACAGATAAATAACAAAGGTTTAATATTTTTGTTATATTGTATATTATTTAACATTGAATAATCATTATAATCACATCAGGGTGTAGTTGGTAACACCATTCAAAAGCATCCACATATCAATATATCTGAACTAAGTTTTCTCTAAGAAGTTCTTTAAAATACTATAAAACATTACATGAATTTTCACACTCATTAAAATAGTAAAGCTCACAAGTGATAACTTTAACATGTAATATGTACTTAATATACTTGATTGACATAAATTAGTTTTCACTTATTTTGTTTTCATTAAAATACTTTGTATGGTTTAGGCATGACTTTAATACCAGCGGCTCATATTTAATTCAATTAAGACTGTAGATCAATACATTGTGTTTTTCACTAATAAGAGTGTAAAAAAAAAAAAAGGAGAGAGAGGTTCTTTAACAAATTCAGAATTATGACACTGCAAATGATAATAAAAAGTTAAGCAGCAAAAACGTGATTCATTATTGGTTAATCTTTGATTCCTTATACAAGCAAATATAGTCAAAATGTAAATTTTCTAGTAAATTAATGTAATAGTTTCACACACTTTTTTTATTTAACAACACTTACTTGAAAATCTACATTCTTATTTAGTAGATGTGTTTTAATTTAAGCAAGATCAATAACATAAAAAGGATTTTCAACTTCAAATAAACACACTTGAGAAGCTAGAATTCATTAATTCAATGATAAAAGAAGTTAGAATTCTTCAATTCAATAATTTTTTTCAAATCTACAAATTGTTGAAATGATGTCTAAAAAGCTACCAAGCATGGTTTCTGTAAATAAAGCTTAAGTATTTTTTTACTTTGAATTACAGGGGTTTTTGGTATATTAGTAAAATTAGGTAATAAAATTATTATTGATATTTTTTATCACCATTTTATTTCACACCATTTATATACATAGATTTAATTTTGTCAAAAGTCAGACTTCATTAACGGAATATAACTTGTATTATGTTGATTTATATTGAGTCCAATATGAAGTATTTTATAATGTAAAATAAATTAATTTCATAAAATCTTAAATAATCAGCATTAATTGACAGAACTAAGAGAAAATAATAAAAAAACATAATTTAAATATAAGATAAAATTCATAATTTTACAGAATCAAGTTTGACACATACTACAACCATAATAAAGAAAATTGCATTTACTTTATTATTTTCAACATAAAAAGTAAGATCTTATTATCAAAACTTTTACATTTAAATAAGTTACTAAAGAACATGCAAATAAATAATTAATATTATAAAAATATTATAGCATAAAAATAAAATCTGTTTATAAATATAATAGCTACTAAAATAAAACTGAAAAAAATAACAGTACGAAAAATACTTTAAGGATAAGCTGAAATCATTTTTTTCAAAAATATTATAAATTTGAAGTAAAAATTAAAATTATCAAATGGAAAAATTACCTGTGTGCCAAAATTCTTATCAGGGTAAAAAAACTAAAAGCTACTTTTGGTATATCTGGTGTGAGAGAAATATTTATTCAATTATGAGTAACTACATGTACTTATCAGCTACTATTATACAACTTAGCTCATTTATTATTTACTGTAAATAAAATTATTATTTTGTTAATTTATAATAAAAATATAAATGTGTGAGCATGTACATGAAAACTAAAATAAAATTTATGCAAATGATTCTAAAATAATGAAATCCAATATTTAGAGCACAATTTAAAATTTTTGTAACATATAAATTTAATTTCTTAAGTTTATTATAGAAACAAACAGTTAATGCTTTAATAATTTTCAATTCTAAACACATAACACCACTTTAGGATGCCCCTGCAATTAGATTTTTATTTTTCAATCATTCAGTACAATGCAATTATTTAATCTGATTATACAGTGTTTTATGTAACATAATTTGTTTTTATGAATCACGCGTAAATATTTAAAGGCACCAAAAATACAATAAAACACCATAAATTGCAGTTCTATAGTAATAAGAAAGGCAGAATACATATGACATATATAACTTATCAAATTAGCATAATTTCATCTAAAAATATATTAATTATACTTTATAAACTAGGAGCGCATCCACAAAAGTACTTTTAACAAAAAATGTGAAAAAACTTGTTATAAAATGTATACAATACGACTGATACATTATAATAATTGTAAATGGATTTATTATATAGTACAAAATGCTACAATTACTTCAAAGTTTAAGTATATAAATGAATCACACATAACTACCCAAAACTTAATTTCTTATATTCATTAAATGCAAGTTGTTCACTGAAATTCATAACTGAAGCAAATAGGCGGATTTTCTAATACAAACAATAAAGAGTTGACAAATAACAATTCATGGATGTAATAAAATTACCTTCAAATCATATTCAGGTAGATATTTACACTCCTTCGCAATATCAACCCACTTGTCTATATCTGACATTATTGATTTGATTTAAAAATATAGAGCAGCATTTGTAAAAATTACCCACAACAAAAATTTCGGGTTTTGTTTATTTTTGTAACAGCATAACAAAGTCGGATTTCAGTTCAGTTCATTTATGAAAATATTGCTTACTAAATGTAAACAAATAAATGATTAACCCTTTGAATTAACAAAATAGTAGAATTTTGCAAAAATTATAGATAGTTCAAAATATTTTTACGTTTCTTTTATAATTATATTAATTTAACTTGCTATTAATGCATTTCGAAACCTAGTTTTACAGATAAGCATTTTCGAGATAGTCCCAGTTAAAATTGATAATTCTTAGAATTATCACCATCAAAAGCTAAAATATGTTATGCAGATAAAATTTATTTTAAATTAATTTTTATTAAATAATAAAGAGTCCAAATTTACACTTATTGTAATTGAAAAAATGCTTTTTTAACATGACAAAAATGAAAACTGCACGAGGCAAGGCTCACATTCCCAGAAAGTTACACGTGACTCACACATCTGTGAACTTCACTGCACGGCATAGCTAAATTTGCATCCGTAACTGCACACAGGATGAAGTGTGCCGACGAAACAAACAAGATTTAGTTTCCTGTTTTCGTAGTAAACTAATATTTTATGTTTATAATTGTATAATAAATTAAAAAGTTATGTCAGAAATTGATAAATGGGAAGTAATAGGAAAGGACTGCAAATATTTGCCAGAAAAGGACTTAAAGGTATAAAAATCCAGGAAATTTTTAAAAATATTTTATTTTTAATTTTTTTTTCTTTTCTGTTATATTAAAGATTTTAGTTTGATCTCATCTTACTCAACTGTTTTTTAATTGTTTTGTCCATGTAATAGTACATTTCTGTCGGTCAATCTTTAATGTAAGACGACAGTAGTCAATATGTCATTACAAGAATTTCAACCCTGTTCCTCCATAATGATAGCTACGAGCTAATAATTTGCTTACGTGGTAAGCACAAAATTAATCAGGACAGTTTCGACTGTAATTATTACAGCTTATTCTGAAGTTGTGCATTATTATTATTAATTTTTACAATGGGTGTGTACTTCTGTTCCAAATTGAATATTGATTAACTTTAACTATTACAGACGATTTTCGTCTAATCAAATTCGTGACATTCCAATCTAGTAGTTTAGGAGCTTTTAAAGTTTGAAAATATTTACCTCTTATTAATTTTAAAATCGTTTTTAAATATGTTAACATAAAATAACATTAGATTTGTAATCATCTTAATTTTGGTAATTATCTAAATTATATTACTTGTTGTAAGATTATTTTACTTATTATTTACTAACCTTTTAATTAAAATATTACCTTTAGATTACTTATTTTCTATATCAAAAAAAATTAATTTAAACTTTATTTAATTTATTTTTACTTAAATTAGCATTTCTTAAATTTTATATTAATTTTTATGAATTGGTATATATGTATCTAAAACTGTCTTCATTTATTTTAAATTTTGAAATCTAAAATTGAAAATATGGTTAATTATTTTGTGATTATAATAAATTTATATGATCATGTTATTTGATATAATATTTACTTATTAAAGTTTCTTTTTGTAAAACATTTTTGGAATTAACATTTGATTTCAACAAAAGTATTTATAACAAAAACATCCCTTATTTTATGTAACCAACTTTTGTAGCATATTATAAGTTAATTGAATTTAAAATTTCTGCAAGTTAATAATTATTTATGTGGACAACATATTTTCATGTAGTATGAAACTAATGATTAACTTCTAATTATTTTCTCTTTGATCCTTTTTTAAAGATATAAATCTATTTTACTTTTTTAAACTAATATAAAACATTTACATAAAATTAAAGTTTTTTATGTAGGACTATTATTAGTATTTAACTGATTAATTCTTAATTGAATATCTGAAAATTCAATATTCTGGGCTCTGTAATTTAAAATTCACAGAGAAAATATAATTTTATTTACATATTTTAAGTTTTTCCTTTTGCAAAGATTAGTGTATTTAGGAAATGTTTTTATTTTTAAACTAATTAAAATTATTTAATTATAAACTAATAAACTACTCTGTGCAGAGTTTTATAATCACTTAAGATAAGTCAAAGATCTTACTTATAAAAATTTCTGAAAATCTAAAGAATGTAAACTATTAAGAAAAAAAGTGACTTTTAAATCATAGTATGGCTTAAGTAAAGAGCTTTGTTGAAATTAAAACTTTATGGAGAAGGACTAGATAGTAAATAAATAAAAAGAAATTAGTTTTTTTCATATGTATTAATGTATTATTTCATAAGTTATGATTTTAGCATTGTTAAAAAAAAATTAAATTTTCCTAATGAGATGAATGTTCACAATATAATGAGTAATTTGTTAAAAGAAATTTCTTATTTTCATAACAATATCACTTAAGAAATGTGCTTTTAATAATTTCAATAAAAAATTCAAGCAATAAAACTGGCATATTGATTAAAAATGTTTTTATAAATTTGTTCATAACAGAATGGTGTTATAACACATAGGAAATATTCAAATAAATATATTAAATTGATTGTAGTATTGTATGTTAATGTAGAAAAGGATTTAAGTATATATATATTATTTTATTTTATATAAAATTTAATCTTTGTTTAAATTTTTCCACTCTAATAAAATTGTCACAAAATAATTTTAAAAAGCATTTAACACATTTATATTATATAAAAGGAAACATAATATTCAAATATTTTGGCATATTTGTAAAGACTGCCAGAAAATATATAACATATATAAATTGTATTAGTAAGTTTATTTCATGGGTTTTTTAAATCTTGTTTCATTAAGAATTTATAAAAAGTTTAAATTTTTGCTCTAGGAAATTTAATTGTATTTATAAAATACTGCAACACTGATTAAAATAACTTATGAAGATTATCTGATTTTGTTAGTGCAATTTAACTTGGACTTAGTGTATTTACTTTTGTTAGATATAAAATTAAACACTGGTAGTAAATAAGTAATTCTCATGAAATTTAATACTGCTAATGTATTGCTATTATTTCATTGACTCTTTTTTTTCTTATATATTAGAAAAGTGTTTCAATTGTATTTGTTGAACTGTTATTATTTCAATATTTGTTTATACTTTTGATTGTATGCTTAAAGCTCTTATGTGAATATTTTTAAACATAAAATGTATTAAATTAAAAATGCTTAAAAATAAAGAATTCATTACAAATTATCTAAGAGGATTCATCTTTCTTTTAATAATAATTAAGAATAAATTACATATCATAAAGTTAACAAAGTTAAAATAGGATTGTATATCATAAATATTTTATACAGAAATGTATTTTAATTCTGTATGAATGTTTTGATATCAATAATTGCATATTCATATTTACTGTTTCTAAATGTGTATAATTCCTGAGTGAAAATTTTTTAATTGAATATTATTGCTAGGAATAAAAAAATTCCTCATTGTTATTAATTATACTTAAATACAAGTTTAAAAATTAGAATGATTATGATGTAAATCACATGATTTTCTTAATCATATTGATTTTTAAATCAATAAATAGTAGATTCTTCACGTTGTTTTTTTTTATTTTTATCTGAATATTTTATTTATTGATATAATAAAGAACCTTTCTAGCAAGTATCAAATTGTATTAAGATTTTAGTTTTGAATAAATTCTGTGTAAAAAAAAAAAATAAATAAAATAAAATGAAAGTGAAATATATTTTAGTCTTTTTTATTTAAAAGAACTATTCAGATTTAAAGAATTAGCTAAAAATTATAAATGTATTAAATTTTCTTTATTGTGTACTGCTAATAAAATTTTTAGAAAAATTATTGAAATTACCTTGTAGGGATGAAAATTAAATTTAAAATTTATATTGAAATTTATGAGACTATATATTTCAATTTATAATAAACATAAGAAACATAGTAAAAACTATAGCATTGTGAATTCTACTTATTATTTACTTCCTCTTGTCTACAGGAAATGTAAATTTTTCAAGAGTACTTAGTAAACTTAAAAACTTGCTCTTTTTTTAAAGCTTACCTAATTTCATTGACAGTCAATAGCTGTCTTCAGATAAAATTTATAGAAAACTTTAAAATTCCAAGTTTTTTAGTGAAGTTTTTTCCATACAAGACTGTAATAAACTATGACTCATATACATTTTATCTAATACACTAATGGACCCATCATATATTTTGATTATTCTTTCTTTTATTTCATTACTAAGTTTCTTTTCAATAAGTTTAAATAAAATTATACTATCAAACAAGGTGTTGCATTAATATTTTAAATCAAACTCTTTATATTTTTCCCATATATAACCTTTTGCCTTAAGCAATTTCCATATGCTTTTAATAAATCATTAATTTGTTTGAATTAATATATAAAATTAGAATATTTCTTATAAATTATATGTATATCCTTATAATAATATTTAGTGCATTTTAGTTTAATTATTTTTCCAATTCTTTTGAGTAATCTTGATAAAGCTCATATAGTACATTACAGTCCATAAACTTGTGACAGAAGAATCATCAACCTTATTCAGCTTTTTATTTTAGTTGTGTTGATAAAATTTGTGTGCTTGAACTAATTGCATCAAATGTCGCTCTACTGACATTTATCTACAAAATTAATATTAGTATTATGTATAAATTATACACTTGAACTGATATTTTTATTCTCTTTTTATATTAAGCATGTTTTGGATGTTATAATCATTTTCATCCCCAAATCCTGATTACTTTTACTGAAAATTCATTAATTTAAGAGTTCTTTATATCTATATTATGTAAGAAAGTATGTTAAAAGTGTATTGATTTTGCATTATAATAAAATATAAGCAGTAATCTTTAACAATATAGAATTTCTGTTGAAATATTTTACATTGATAAAAACATTATAAATAAAATATTTTAATAGATGTATTAGAAAATTGTGTATATTTTTTAAGAATTAAATTTTTTACAGCTTTTGAAAATGGTAACTGCCTTGGAAGAAATTGATGATGAATCTGGGTCTGATTTTGGTGATTCTAAAAAGAGACCTATGGATTCAGAATTAGATAATGATGCAATAAAACGCTCTCATCAAGGTATAACAAACGGTATGTATCATTTCAAAATTTTAGTCCCATCCATTGCTGCTGGAGCTATCATTGGCAAAGGAGGAGAGACTATAGCTCAGTTACAGAAAGAAGCAGGTGCTAGAGTTAAGATGTCAAAAGCAACTGATTTTTATCCTGGAACAACAGAAAGAGTCTGCTTAATTACTGGAAGTATTGAAGGTATTATGCATATTCATGAATTTATCATGGGAAAAATTAAAGAGAAACCAGATCCTAATGCAAAAATGGCAATTGATTTTGACCACAAGCAACCAGCTGAAAGAGAAAAACAAGTAAAAATATTGGTTCCTAACAGTACGGCAGGGATGATTATGGGTAAAGGTGGAAGCTACATTAAACAAATTAAAGAAGAAAGTGGTGCTTATGTACAAATATCTCAGAAGTCCAAAGACTATGCCTTAGCAGAGCGTTGTATTACTGTAATTGGTGAAATGGATAGCAATACAATTGCTTGTCAAATGATTCTAGCAAAAATTGTTGAAGATCCACAAAGTGGAAGTTGTTTGAATGTTAGTTATGCTGATGTCACTGGCCCTGTGCCAAATTTTAATCCTACAGGGTCACCTTATGCAAATCCTGATAGTGTTCCTAATGGTTCAAGTAAAAGTAATAATACTAGTTATAATTCTAATAGTAGTTTAAATAGTCTGAGTCCAACAACAAATAACAGTTTCCAGAATCCTCAAACCAATACCACTCATGCAACTGGAACTTTATCATTTCCTGATATGGGAATAAATAATCCTTCTATTCCCCCAGGTAGTATTGCTCAGATGATTGAAAATCTTAAACTAATGCTTAGAGGAAATGGGTTTTCTGAACAAGCAATATCTGAAATTTCAGCAGCTATGATAACTTTAGCTAATTATGGAATTAATGGACTTAACCTTAATCTTAATTGTTTTAGTGGAGTAGGTGAAGCTCCTGTAGAGAATAACATTGGAATGGGAATGCCAAATTCTGCTGCAGCTAACTGTGCAATGCCGACTGGAGGAGTTACTAATTTGGGCTTATATACACCTGCTACTGGTTTATTAGGAATGGAAGCTGCTTCTAGTTCTGTTTCTGCATCTGGTCATATTGGAGCTGGCTCTAGTGTTTTTAGCCCTATTGGAAATTTCAACAGTGGCATGCCAGGATTAGGTCTAGGTACAATGGGCCCAAGTTTCTCTACTCCAACATCTTCCCGTTCGAATGATCGTTTTCTTGTGCAAGAAGCAACTCCTGTCTTTGAATCTTTTCGAAGAACCTCTCCCACTCTTGCTTCACCAAGTGCAGCTGCCTTACCTGTAAATAATAATTCATTTGGATTAGGTACTGGTTTAAGTTCTGGTCCTTCTAGTTTAAGAAAAAGTCCAGGGCCTGGAGATAGGCAAATGTTAGATGTTACAAAGACTGAAATTGAAGTTGGAGAGAACATAGTTGGTGCAATATTAGGTCCTTGTGGAAAATCCTTGGTAGAAATTCAAAAATATAGTGGAGCCAATATTCAGATCTCTAAAAAAGGCACATTTGCTCCTGGTACAAGAAATCGCATTGTCACGATAACTGGCCTGCCAACTGCTGTAACTACGGCTCAGTATCTTATTGAGTCACAGATAGCAGATGAAGAAATCAAAAGAGCTCAACAAAATACTATGGGTGTTTTGCATTAACAAGAACTTCGTGTAGCTTATATTACCTTCCTCACCTGGCTTATCCATAATATTTCCTCTTCTGTGAATCTGAAGTTCTGTGTGATGCAAAGCTGCGTGGTGATTTGAATCTATATATCACTTCTGAGGTTTTGAGTGAACTAATTTCTTGCTAAATCAAATCATCTTAGCATAATATATCAAGTGAAAGCTTATTTCATCTGAAATGGATTGAGTAATGTTTGAATTTGTTTCGTCATTAAATGTTTAATGTCATGGAATAAAAACTGTATTGAAATCAACCTCAAGTCCCACGTAAGGTTATTCCAAGGACTGATTGTTATTGTTATGGAAATGTTGCTCTAGTGTTTGATCCTTACACATCTGTGTTTGTGATTTCTCCATAAAAGAAACTCATTAGTCTTGCATTATTAAAGTTATCCTTTACTGGAAAATTTCATTCTCTGGCTTAACAGAAAATTGATAAAAACCCTTTATAAATGTTTTGCTAAGTCATTTTGTTTGATTTGTGCTTTTTTTGTTTTCTTTGTTGACTTAAAATCAGAGTTACTTGGTATAATATATATTTATACATATAACATTAATGTTGTTTTTATCATGAACATTCTTTGTATAACATTATGTACCATAAAGCATTGTGAAATATTTATGAAAATTAATAGCATATGACTACACATCCATTATTATTTATGCTTTCATGATTGTGTCATCAGATCTGTCAATGTTGTCATAGTTCCTTTTCTTCTACATCATTCATGAAATCATAACCAAGCAGGTAGACAAAGGCGACCTACAGGATCAATTCTTTTAATTAAACAATGCATTTTGCATTTCCCTTTAAATTTGAATAAAAAATAAATTGAAATTTCAATGCTAGAATTTCTCAGAAATAATGTGATATTTCTTTCATTAAATAAAATTAAAAAAAAATTTTCTTATTCTACTTTGCTCTTTAACATTTTAGCTAAAGTCATTGACCTGTATTCTTTTAGGTCTGCCAGCCAAAGTTACCATTCATCCTTTGATCAATCATAAATATCCTCACCATTTAAAACTTAAAGTGACTTAATAGTAAAAATGAGCTACAACACAACCATTTCCTTATACATTTGACATTATAAAAGCATCTGCATATAAACATAATATGTAAATAAAAAATAACATAAACTTGCATTCACATCAACTTAAAGCATAGCATTAATCAATGTTGTGAATGTACTTGTATATTATATCAAAGGATTTTCTTAATGAATTGATTTCAGGTACACCTTGTTTCAAATATTATGTATAAAAAATGTACAGTTAAATGCTATACATTGAAATGTTTATGATAAAATCGATTTAATGTATTACTAGTTTATCTTTAACATATTATATAATTTTTTGTCTAATTTCTAAGAAAAATATTATTTCTGTTAAATGGTTTGAGAAATTTATTGATATCATGTTATTTAATTCATATTTATTCCCATTAGTGCATGCTAATGCTTTAGAAAGGCAACATTATCTACAATCGTAATTGCATTCATCTTTATTTACAACCTCATTTTTTATTATGATTGTGGCTAATGATTTTCACATTTTCTTTCTAACGTTCTGTCTTCACTTTATAAAGCATGGTATTGTTATTGAGATGAGTATTTTCATTCTCTTAGTTACAGAGTGATAACTTAGATTTTTATTTTATAAATACAAATCACATAAAATGAGAGATTTCACTTGCATCATTTATTTGGTATCATAATTCATCACACATCATCTAAATTATAACTTATATATCTAAAAATTAAATGTATAGTAACTTCACAATATATACATACATATATATATATGACTATTGAATGCTTTAACTCTGAAGTAGTATTCTTTTCAGCACTCTTTCAATTGGAAATTCATTGCATGAATATATTAAGAAATTGCCAAAACATACTAAATCTACCTGCACTTTAGTCATTTTTTGAGATTAATAAAAATATATGCCTTTTAGTTAACAAAATATTTCAACTTTAAAATAAAGGTTTGAACTATGAATACCAAATATATCAATTAGCAATAGCCACATTTTACTAAATTTTTACTAAGCAGAGTTAAGAATAATGAGTTTTAATTCTTGGTAATTGAAATTCAATGTTATATTTGATTGTAAGTACTTTTTGTATGTTGTTTCTATCATCTGTTTAAACTGCAAACATTGTTAGCACTCTTGTATATCTCAACTTAAAAGAACAAAATTTCAGATAGTGATAAACAAGTATAGAAATGAAATATTACAACTATTGGTAATATGTCAAAGTTAATATTTTTTATTGCTCAAATTTGTTATACTGTTAGTGATTAATAAATTACTTAATTTCAGTTTACATTGGAATCTTCAGTTACTTTAACACGTTATATAAATTATCTATACACGTACTAATAGTTAAAAAGAATTATTCTTTATTGTATGTATTCAGATTTATATTTTATTATAAAATTATATTTATTTTCTAATTATGAAAAATATTTTAAACTCTTAATCATTTCTAGAGAGTGTGTTCTAATATATAATGACTTGTTATATTCTGTAGCTTGTCTTATTTGTGGAGAAGAGTGTTTAAATGAAACAGTTATTTATTTTTCTATATCAACAGTTTGTGAATTTAAATCATGAAAACTATTGTGGAAGTATATGCTTATAAATACACATGTTAATATTACTATTATAATCTAACTTATTTTCTTCATGTATGTATGGTGATGCTGTGACTTTCAAAGTTATTTTATATAAGTTGTTGATTAAGTGGGTATTTTATTTTTAATCTTCCAAAACTATACTTTATTTATGAGCTGGAAGTATATAATTTTAATTAGTCAACTAAAATATATATAATACTCTTTTTCTAATATTTATTTATATTGCATGAATTAATCAAAATGTTACTAAAATCTGTTTATTCATATGTTTATTAAATTGAATTTGTATAAGTTATTTCAATGTTTATCTTTTGAATTCAATTTCTTATATTGACTTATTTTATCTTGCTTTGAAAACATTTCATTTCTTCTCATCTTCAAGTAAAACTGTCACATACCTTATCACCATGATCAGCAATCCATGTTGGGTGTGTAAATTTGTAATTTTTTTAACTTAAAATCATTTTCTTAAATTGGTGTTATATTTAAACATTATTATTTATATTTATTTAAATAATTATGTGTTGAAAATTAGTTTTATTTGATTTGAATTATTTCTGCTAGTGTTATATAAAAACTTATAATGAATTTCTTATATATAAATTAAGGAATTTGAAAGTCAGTTTCCACTGTGAAGTCTGAATATGTTAAAAAATAACTATTTGATTATTTATATTAATGTTCTTTCAAAACTGTATTTTAACTATATGTTTGGTATCTTGATTGTTTACATGGTTTATATCTTGATAGTCTGTGATATTGTTGGGAACGGATCATCGTCGATTTTATATATTCAACTATGAAATGAAAACTATAGCTTATTGGCTTTCTAAATAAGATTCAGCTTTTGGATAGGTTTTTCTACATTTTATAAAATAAACTGACCCATTTGTTTTTATTTAAGATATAAATTCTGTTTTCCGTTTTCCACGATCTAAATTTGGTGTCAAATTTAATTCTACTAATATTCTATGTTGATATTTGACTGCTTTGTAAAGAACATTATCTTTTGAAAATAAACACATATGAATCAGGAACCTAATGTGAGTAGTTTCCTTTTATTCATTTGCATATTTTTAAATTAAACAATCTGATTTCATTTTCTCTTTATGTTCACTAATTTATAATAATGTTCATCTTTGGTTATTATACTGTGAGAAAGATATTTAAAACATAATTCATTTAAATATTAATTAGGAATTATAAAATAATTGAAATTCTTACATATATGCACAACATGTTTAAATAACTCTATAATTAACTATTTTTATTCTAGCTGTGTTGAGAAGGTATGTCGATGAACATATTACAAACTATTTTAATTTTGCTTTAAATGGTTATAATTTTCCATAGATTCAATATTGTATACTTTCAAATTACTTAAAATCAAATATTTTTAAAATTTTATAAAAATAATTAATATTTATACTTTTTAAGGTAATAGTTATTTAATGACATAGAAAGCTCGTTAAAATTTTTCAACATCTTTATTTTTACCTTTTTATTTCTTTACTTAGAATTTAACTATTACATTTCTGCTATAAATATGCTTTCTATTATGAAATTAAAATCTGTATTTATTCAAAAGAAAAATGATTTTATTTCTATTCATAAATGTTTCTAGTAAAAAATTTTCATTAGAAGAAGCATTTAATTTTTTATTTGAAAATATTGACAAGCTACTTAGATGTCATTAAGTTTTGTCTTTTCATATCAAATCATTTATCTAAGAATTAAAATTAATTTTAATTTAAACTAGTCGATTTTCACCTGTAAACATAAGTCTCTTTGTTAAACCAAATATTTGTTTTTCTATAATATATTATATTGCTTGCGTTTCTGAAAACGACCTCTTCATCGTAACTCAGAATTGGCTCTGAATTTTACATTTTATAAAATAAACTTACCCATCCTATCCGCTTACAAGAGGAATAAAATTTTCTCAGTATTATATTTGATAAATGTTTGACTTTCTTTCCGCACATTGTCAGCTTACAAAAAAGTATTTTCAATCTTTAAATGTTCTGATAACTTTATTCAATGCATTTTCAGGAGATAATTCGCCTTTGCTTTCATGACTATCGAAGCATCACCTGATCTATGAGAGATTATGGAAGTGCAGTATATGCCTCTGCTTGATTCTTTTATTTGAAACGCCTTACTTGTGTTCATCAGGGTTTAAGGTTGTGTTTAGGAGCCTTTTAAACATCCCCTATTCCTAGTCTGTATGCTGAGGCATTAGAACTAACACTATTATGTAGAAGAGAGAAATTGTGTCTTATTACTTTCAGATCTTATCCAATGAGAACTTCTATTATGTGAAAAATTATTAAATAAGAATAATAATCGCCTCTTCAAAGCTTGTCAATCATGTATTCCTCATTTTATGATAAGAATGCATATGCAATACACAAACTTCCAAATGCTTTCATTGATATAGAAGTCTATAGAAATACTTTCTTTGATCATCTGCTATGGATAGAAGACAATATATCTTACATTAACCCTTTTGGGATTTCGTGATTTTAAAATCTTTTTTTAATGAGGATCAACAACTTTATCAATCTTATGAACTCGTTATTACAGATGGTTCAAAATTTCCAAAGTATGTGGGATGTGCATTTCTTATTAAGGGCCAAATATTCAACTTTAAACTCCACCCTTTTACCTCTGTTTTCTTTTTTAAAGTTACAACTGTTTATTCTGCACTTAAATATATTGATGTACAGGGAATTCAAGAATCCATTTTGTACACAGATTCTATGAGTCGTTTAGAATCTTTACAAAGTCTAAGTTAATTATTGGTGATCCATTTAGTAAAGAAATAAAAAATAGACAATTATGCCCGAAGGCTCCTGGATTTTATTTTCAGGTCTTCCATCTCATGTATGCATTAGTGGAGATGAATTGGTTTACAATGCTGCAAAATCAGCTTCAGAATTTCTAACTATACCAATTATTTATGCTGATATAAAATCTGTTGTCAACCATTTGTGTTACTGTCACTAGCAGGAAAAGTGGAATCACAAAACCAATAATAAGGTTCATAATATAAAAACAATGAAAGGCAAAACCTAACAGACGTTATAATGTTTGATTAACGAGGCTTCGCGCTTATTGGACATACACGCCTGACACAAATATTAGATTGGGGAAAAATAAATCCATTATTTTTAAGTGAACTTTATGTAATTTCTTTTGGATTCACTTTGTAAAAAAGTTTAAAACAGCATTCATGTAGAATTTTAGGCCTCACGCGTTACGAGTGCTGACACGCGGTTAACTTCGATCATTTTTGATATTTTATAGACATTTTCCACGATGCAAGGTGCATCTCTAACATCAAAAATACCCGAACGGAATCGAAGAAACAAAAATTGTACGTAACTGGTTGTTACAGTCTTATATAGGACGATAAACATCTTTCACAATTTTAGCCACCCGGCTATCTTTTTCGCCGTTTCAAGAGAAAAACGAAAATGTATCGAATTTTCTGTTTGTTGTCTTCCATTTTTAAAAACTTGTACTCGTAACTGAATTAATCAAACAAAAAACCGCAAGAGGTTATTTTAGTGTCAAATGTCACCTTTCCAACGAGCATAAATCTGAAATTATTTTATAGATACTTCACGAGATATCGATCACTACAGACGTCTACCGAAAAAATAATGGATTACTTTTTCCCCAAACTAATATTTGCTCTTTGCAGAATCCCCCATCCCCAGAATGTAGCCATTGTGGTGAGAAACATTTTGATTGACTTTCTGCTTTTAATATCGGATGAAATGGTTTAATTCAGGTGACATTAATTTGGAAATTTTGTTAGGTGAAATTCCTCATTCAAATCTCTCCATATATTTGAAAGGCATTGGAGTTTTCAATGATATTTAGCTGCCGCGTCCTTTTGGTTTTCATAAGTTTGTTGCTTTATTCATATGAGTGATTCAGTTTAAAGTATTCAATTAGATTTTATCCAATAATGTACTCAAACTAATTTTATCACAGATTAGTTTTTGTGCATAGTTTATCTAAGAATCTTATGTCGGTAAAATCGCCGAATTTTGTCCGAGGTTGGTTGAACTGACGATTATTCAGAACTAGATGAAAATTATATCAGGATCTTGATATCTGTGTAAAGTATAAATTGCTTTATTTCAAAATTTTGATTATAGTGTTTATAGTTTAAAATATAATTAACACATATTTTAACTTACTTCAAAATTGCTTATACTGTGATGCATACATTACAGAACTTAGCTTCAAGAATGGACAAGTGTAGTTCTTACTCTTAAAATTTTCATCTCTGCATAACCACTGGTACTAAAGGAAAAATATATGTGATATTGGATTCTCCTTCTTTCTGCATTTCCACGTAATTTTTTTTAAAAAATGTTTTTATTGATTTCCGTAAAATGCATTGTTTTTGTATCTAGCGTAATTTCAATTCAGTTTTACCAATGTGCCACTATCGGAATGCATTGGAATGTGGATTAAAAAAACTTCAACTAATAATTTCGTATTTAAAGAGAATTTTTAACCGATCCATACCTCAATCGTTTTAGTTGATCTATTCACGTGACCTCATTTTGTGTTGCAATACAGCGATTTGATCAAATGCTACTTTTTCTAATAAGTTTCCTTTGAAAATTAAATGCACATTTTCTAACTGGAAGCCACAGCCCGCGGAAACGGCAAGCTTGAGCTATATATATATATATATATATATATATAATAGTATGTACGGTACAATAGTACGGTGAAACAGATAATTGCTCTATTTATTCTAGTTTTCTTTACTATATTCTATTTGTTACTTCTACTGGCAAATATGTAGAGCATATAATCTATGTCAAAATTTTTCCTGGAAAAAGTATATCCTAAACGATTTTGTTAGATTCATATTTAGAGAACTTTCCTTTATTAGTTTGATGTGATTAAAAAGTTTTTTACGTGTTTTTTATTAATTATGTCATAATTAGTGTATTTAACATTACATTAATTTCTTGCTTTATTGTATTGTGCAATATAGGATAAGGAGATGTAGATGTTAAATTTTGCTAAATGGAATTTCGTATTTCATATTTACTGGAGAGAAAATTTCATTTTGATTATATAAAATATATAGATATATATATTCCAATTCTATTAACATCTTAGGAAAAAAAAAAAAAAAAAAAATCCAAATTGTGTTGCTTAAGTTTTTTGACAGTAAGGTTAAGAAAAGTGGTTGAAACTTAATACCCAGTGTGCCTTTTATCTTGTACCTGAGATTATGTGATTCGTCTTGTTCTTAATTGCTCTTTCACCATGCTCCCAGCTGCTACAATAAACTTTTCTTCTAACCACTAAGTATTTTTCTCTATTTTTTCTAGTATCCAGTTATAGAGAAAACCATTGCATAATGCAGTCTAGTTTTCTATGAAAAAATATCTAATTTCAATTTATTTATTCATTTATTTTTAACTTTTTTATGTTCAGTAAAATAAAAGGAAATTTTGCGTTGAATTTTAAAATATATTTAACTTAATTAATTGCTCTAGATTTGTTATTTGAATCTTAAGCAATTATTAATTCGCCTTGCCAATTCGTTTTTAAATGGAAAGATTGTGTTGGGTTATTTGTGAACTAGGAAAAATATACTTAATGCAATAGAGATTTGGAGATTCAGGCATTAGGACTAATTCAGTTAAAAAGTCGTAACTCGGTCAATATATAATGAAAAATATTTTTTAGATTGTTTTTATACGTTTGTATTAAAACATCTAATATTATTTCATATAATTTCAAACAATAAAGAGTATTTTTGAACTATACTGCAAAATAAATTTGTTAATTGTTACCAACAGATTGAAGATACAAAAAATGTGTTGTAGTAAAAGAAGTCTTTATTCATTTTGCGTGGAAAAAATAAATTTTTAAAAAAATGTGTTTAGCCGGAAAAGAAATATGAAAGCTTTTCAATTAAATATTAGCAGTTTGCTTGTATGTGTAATTGAAAAGTTCAAAGTAAACATAACTGTATAGTTAATAATTGACTGAAACTTTCAGTTTGCAAAGTTTGAGTTAAAATTAATGCAGTACTTTACACTATTAATCTTAAAATTATGCCGTTCCTTTTTTAAAACAATTTCCAAATATAGATATAATGTACCAAACAGATTTTGGTTGAATATTCCAAGACCATATGAAATAAAAACGGAAATAAGATTTATCGCTGAATACCATGTAGTGCCATTCTATTAGTAACACTATGATATTGCTTATACTTCTCATCTTCCCTGTTGATGTAGAGCAGACTTTTAAATGTTTCGCTTTGATGGACATATAGTAATAGGTGTTGCATATTTGATAACAAGATAAAAAGTCTGCCTTGTATCTCATATTCGCCCTTCTCTAACTTAGAACACTCTGAACTCTTGGCGCAGCTTGTCCTTACTTGGACCTTGCGCCATTAAAACCAACCAACCAACCACTCTGAACTCTTTCAGTAATAATAGCTGCAGACTTACTGTGGCTAGACGTGTCTGCAACGAGAGTAACCATATCCATTATTATGTATGATTAGCCTTCGCGTATTCTGTGAGATCACATACGAAATCGCCAAGTTTACTTGAATCTTTAACTATGTCGTAATAAAACGATTGCTTTTAGGAAACTGCAGACTAAAGACAAGCTGTGCAAGTGACTTAACCTATTTTATATAACGCTGTTTTTAATGGGGAAATATATGACAAAAAATAAACTATTCTTGTTCTTAAAATATAAATCCTGGCATACTTGAATACAATATTTTGCGAAGATCAGTTTTTCTAAATTGTTTCGTCATTTTTCTTATTTTTAGTTACGTTTAAAAGTAGTTAGTATATATGCATGTGCTAAGTATATCATTTAAATTATACATTTAACTGCCAATCGTATATTTATATGAAGATACAAAATTTTAGGAAAAATTGTAAAGTGCTGTTTTGCTGTTAACTTTTTATGAAAAATAGAATATTTTTCTACATTTCATTAATTATATGCTCTAATTTGATTTTTCAATGTGTACGGCCTGATTAATTTTCTTCTGTTTTCGGAATCATAAAATTATTTCTATTTTTTAAATGCAGAATTCCCAATTATAGGCTGTTCTTTTTTTTAATTTTACAATCTATATAAACTTTTTTTTTTTTTTTTTTTTTTTTTTTTGCCTCATTATATTTTGTCCATATTTTGTGATCATTTAAAGTTGAGAAAAAAAATCAGTCTATTATAAATGCAATCATTTTTAATGATAAGCTACGACTGTATAACAAAGTTTTTGGGCTTTCCTATCTCTTTACATCAATCTCGATTCTGATAACATTTGGTCAGATATAAATTGAAACAGTAAGAAAACATTTAAAAAAGTTCATTTCTAATTAAAATATGAACAAGAATGCAGAAGAAAGGGTTTTGCTAGCAATTTTTAGATTACTTAAACTATTATTACTTAAAATTTTAGATTTTTAAAGTTTATTACGTAGTCGATGAATATCTCGAGTGCTGACGACATACCAATGCCCCTAACATGTGTGCAATCATAGTCAAAATTATGAATTCTCCATTTATTCATCTTTTCGAAATTCTATCCTGCAAAATCTTTATCACTGTTTATTAATCGCATCAAAAATCTAGTGTGCTTTTTAGAGCTAAAATTTCCTCTATTTTTAGACATTTACGTCGTATGTCTAGATCTTCCTTGGGAAATTTTCAGTGAAAATTGTTAAAAAAGCTATTAATTGTTAAAGAAAATAAAACTTAATCCTTTTTAAAATTCAATTGAGGACCTCATTACCATTTTCTTAATGTTTATCCCTTTTTTATTCCAACTTTTGAATTTAGAATTAAATTTTTATTCAGATTTGATGCACAGAGTTTAATATTTATTCGTCTTTCCCTCCATAAGAGATTCATTTATCGTACATTTAAATGCTTTTAATGAGAAAAATACTGCTATTCAACAATATTTTTATGGCTATTAAAATTATTTTGAAACAATTTTTATTGATATAAATATGAGTTAAATATTGCTTTTGTAATTTCTAGTAAAAACATTTTTCTTAAAATAACTTCATAATTACTTCACTGATGTTCACTGAAGAAAGCATACTATGCAGTTACAAGTTGATAATATGAGTTATTCAAGACTGTTGATTACAAATGAGATTGACCATGCTGTTATTTTATACAGGAATACTAATTCTTTAATTATGGAGCAAATTTTGAGGTGTGGTGTATATATATATATATATATATATATATAGTTTACTAAAATATTTTTTTTATTAGAACTGTATAATCTAAATAGACATGTTGAGCCACAAACGCAAATAAAATGAGGTTAACGCAAAAATTTCTTATTTACTATATCTTCGTAGAGTATTTAGCAATGCTAACAAAATTACTCAAAATTGGTTAATAACGTGCTTAGTTTATACGAAGCAGTTGTGATTAGCTACCAATTTTGTGAGTAAAGGCTAAGTCGCTTAAATGACGATTCAAGATTTGATAAACTTGTTAAACATATCATTTGCATTTGTATTTTTGGCCGGTAAAACACTTCTACGGTTTTATTAGAAACTACAATAGATGCTAAACTACAAAATATTGCAGATGTTGCATTGACAGTTATATGAAAATAATTCGTTCATCGCCATCTTTAATAGAACTAGAATAAGAACTGTATAATATCACACAAAATATGAAAAAAAACGTTCTTAATATACAGTTTCTAGAGGATATGTGTGAGTGAAATTCCCCACAAAAATACAAAACCTGCCTGTCGTGTAGATATGCGTTTACCGATATGAAAATTTTAGAGTATTTGTACTTACCATAAGTTCGAGCTGTGTGTGAAGGTAAATGTCTTCAAAGAGCTTCCCTCTGTGTGAGAAATTCTGCTGATAGTTTTTGTATCAATGTAAATCACTGTCAGATTTCTTAGTTTAGATGTTATTTGCAAATGAAGCTACTTTTATAAGAACAAATGTTCAATATATGCAATGTGCACGCTTAGACAAGTAGTCCACACAAAACCCATATGCATTTTAGAATCATTTTTGGGCTCTCTTGAATTTTTTTTATTCTTATAGTGAATAATTTCCTCTAAGATTTGTTTCCTATCCGCATAACTCAGTGACTCGTGTTTTATATAAGCCAGTATTGCAGAAAACAGTCATTTCGTAATCAAATGTGTTTTCCGAATGATTAAAGTAGTTGTTCACAAGATAATACAATAATTAATTTTGTTGAATCCGATGGCTATACTTTAACAACCAGATTAACTAATCTCTTGTAGGGACATCAAAAGCCAATTTGCAACGATACATTTCAAGACTTCTTTGGTCGACTATTCATTGCTACTATAAACTGATTGAAATGGATGACATCTTTCAAATTACCATTTCTTAGACTACTAAGTATGTGTTAATTTAATGCTTAGTCGCAACTTTGTTGCTACAGTTTTGAATATTTATTATAAGCTTTCTTGAAAAGCATTTTTTTGTGATATTGTAAATGTTTTTATTCCTTTTTTAATCTTGCATGAACGAGCAAAAATATACATCTTTCTCATGCATCGCTTTCATTTTTTATATTTGTATATCAACGCGTCATTTCGACTATACATTATTAAACAAATATTATAAGTTAAGAATAATAAAGTTCCTCCTTAAAATTTGTGATTTTCTCCCTGATGGCCAAAAATGTTTTTGTTGGATCTTGGACTTCGTAGCAATTTCTGATACATCATCGTTAAACACATTTTATGAATAAAAATTTAGACATTAGTTTTATGGTTTATAACTTCACTTGTCAAAACAGACTATTCTCACATTCATATAGATAACTTGAAATATTCCCATACATTCGAATAAGATTTTTCTAGAAGACATTTTCCGAAAATTGGGAATTACACCTTCTACACTCATGTTCATCTTTGGCTTTCAGATCCAGCACAAATTTGTCCAAAATATCAAGTGAAAATAATTAGGAAACGTTCTTACAACTTGTCCTCATTACCGCATTTTATATGCCTAATTTATTTCAATATGTGTGACCTTATTATTAAAAAGTATTTTCACGATTCAAAAACTAATTAGGTTTTATTCACGTATTTAATGCATTTATTTCGCATGATTTACTTATTTTATACATATGAAAATCTTCCGATTTTAATTCAAGTGATTGGCACAGTATAAACAAATGTGATTCTTGCGTCAAATTTAAACAAACAAATCAATTTAAATTTGTAATTTGTATCCAAATTATTTATTTATTCAATATTTTGATTTTCTGTGAAAAAATTTATGAAATATATTAATTCCTAAATATATGTTTAAAATAAATTCTCTTCATTTTTTATGCTTATCAATTCATAAAATATTTAAAATTTACTATTAGAATATTCTTTTTCATATTGAGAATAGCAATGAAATTTTAGTTGATTTTATTTCAGAAGTTTTTATATTTGCTTGTATCAGAAATATAAGAAAAAACATTTTGCTTGTTGTTTTTATAAATTACAATTTTTTTGATCCACCTTTTAATTTTTTTCCCAGACCCCTATTTGACTTAGGAAAAACTTTGTTTTATCTTTCTTGTAATGTTTTCCAAGCTTTAAAGTGCTCAGGAAATCTTCGAGACAGTTCAATTTAGTAAAGATAAAGAATGAAAGAGTGAGTGTGTCATTTTACAAAAGGGAAAAATTTTATTTTTTTATAGACTACAAATTTAACGTGAATTTTTTTCCGACTTCTCGTTTACAGCAGATTTTAAAAGTGTGGGCTCCATAAATTTTATTAATATTAGTATGAGCGAAGTTTTTCGTAATTAATCCAATGAGTGTTGAACTACATCTTCATTAACTCTGACTAGTCAGGCGATGTTATGATTTGAACCTACCCAAATTTAAATCCAATCTACGTGGAATTTTCTCTGCTTAATCAGCGGATTTGCTTTTAAGGCAGAGGTTAAAATTATAAAAGAAATTAGTAAAACTCCCAAGATTCTATTTTGAATTGGTAATCCGATAATGATAAATCAGTGTGTATAGGTTCGGGTGAAATAATTGCGTAGAAAATTACAGATGTTAATTTTAATTTATTTTTTTAGAGTATCACAACACAAAACAAGCATTTGAAATCAATCACATGGCTTGAGAAGCCGATAGATATATTTGTGAGACTGGTGTCTCTTACATGCATAATTAACTAACGAAGCTGGCTAAAGTAGCCCAAACAATTAATTATTTGTAACCAATAATAAATCCCTTATATAAGATGCTTAAGAAGCCTAAATAGTTATTAGATTATTATGAGACTGACGTCTCCAAATCATAACGATCCTATGGCTTAGGATACCCAAAACAAAAGTTCCAAGTTACAGAGACATGTACACTCAGTTTCATCCCCCTCCGTGTAATCATTCCGCCAACCTTTTCTTTTGGTCTCGAAGAGGAGGGGAGAAAGGTGTGGCCGGATGTTGTGTCAATGAAACACAATTATAATTCAACAACATATGAGCAATAGCATGTTATTTACATACATTATGATATTCAAATACACCAACACATACTTAAATAAAAGTAATGATTATGCTTAGTAATTCTTAAAAACACATGCATACCAAAAAAAAAAAAAAAATCTAATAAAATGCCCTATCTAAAAAAAATGTCATATTATTCCATAGCTAGCCTGGATAATGCATCTGCGTTTGTGTGCCTCGATCCCTTACGATAGGTTAACGTCATATTGTACCTCTGTAAAGCCAGAGCCCATCTGTATAGTTAAGCTCCATGAAGTGCACAATTAGTGAGGTAAGTAAGAGGATTGTGATCAGAAATGATTTGCACTTGTGCGCCAAACACCTAGGTATCAAACTTTTTTAAAGCCTCTAGAACACAAAAAGCTTCCCGCTCAATCGTAGACCACTTTGTTTGGCATGGAGTAAGTTTTTTACTGAAAAAGGCAATGGGCATTTCTTTACCAAGATCGTCTATTTGTGCCAAGCAAGCACCAATTGCTGTTGCAGAAGCATCAGTGTAGAGTTGAAAGGGCCGATTTATATCCGGAGTGTGAAGAGTTGGCATTTTTAATAGTTCATCTTTAAGATTTAAAAATGCATCTTCAGACGTCTTATCTCAAGGGATAGAGTTGGGAATGCTTCTTTTAGTTATGTTGGTTAGAAGTAATACTATCTTTGAAAAATTCGGGATATAATCTCTATAATAACTGCCAAGGCCTAATAAGCTACGAACTTCTTTTTTCATGGTAAGTCTTGCTAGTTTTTGCAAAGCCTCTACTTTTTGAGGATCTGGAGCATGCCCTAAAAATTTCACACTTGTTTTTACGAAATCACATTTTTCTAGATTCACAGAGAGACCAACATCTCTCAGTGTTTGAAAAACTTTATTAATGTGATTTAAATGTTCGTCCCAAGTTTTAGAAAATATAGCCACATCGTCAATATAAGAACGGCAATAATCTTTATGAGGTCTAAGGATCTTGTCCATAGATTTCTGAAAAGTGCTTCCTGCGTTTTTCATACCGAATGGTAACACCTTCCATTGGTAATGCCCAGAATGTGTAACGAAGGCAGTGAATGGTTTTGATTCTTCCTTCATAGGAATCTGCCAATAGCCTTTAGTCAAATCAAGCACTGAGATGAAATTAGCACTAACAACCTCAAACAGCAGTTCCTTAGCAATTTTCCTTGGATATGCATCCGAAACAGTGAAGCTATTTAAAATTCGATAGTCAATACAAAGTCTAACACTTCTATCCTTTTTTTGCAACACAGACCACAGGGTGAGCCCAATCACTTTCACTTGGTTCTATTAAATTCAAATCGAGCAACTCATGAATTTGGCGATCTACTTCTTTAAGTAGAGCTACTGGAACACGATACGGTCTTAATTTCTTTGGAGCATATTCTTCAGTGACATGCACAGAATGTCCTTCAACACATGTCTGACCTGGTTTTGTGCTAAACACATCCGTATATTCTTTCAAAATTTCGAATAGTTGTTCTCCTTGTAGATATTTTAAATTTCCCTTAGCCCTGTTAAGTTTGGTTTTTATATCTGTGACCGACCTGTTAATTAAATCAGTTGATGCATAATATAAGTCTCCAAAGTCTTCATCTTGCTCAAATATTAAGCCAACATGGTTAATTCTGGCAACATATGGTCGAAGTTTTTTTACATGCAGTTCTCGGCAACTTCCATCTTCTAGTTCAACTTCAGCTGAATTTGGACTAGTTATTTCGATTATTGTAGCTGGTCCTATTCATGTACTCAGTAGCTTATGTGATGATGGTAATAGAAGGAGCACTTTATCTCCAACCTTGAAAGATTTATGTCTAGCTCTCAAATTGTACTGGAAAGTATACCTTTCTTGTGATTTCTCGGAATTTTCAGCAGCTATGTCATGGGCTTTCCTCAATTTTTCCATCAAGTCTTTCAAGTAATCTTCGGCAGAACGAGAAGCAGTTAAAGGAATCTGCCGCTCTCCCGTCCATATTTCCTTTAAAAGAGACAACGGTCCAGGTGGGATACGTCCATATACCAATTGGAAAGGTGATATTCCGGTGGTGGAGTGTGGAACTTCTCTATAATCAAATAACATGTATGGAAGATGCAAGTCCCAGTTGGATCCATTTTCCTGGATATTTTTATTTAGCATTTCTTTAAAAGTCTTATTCCATCTTTCCACGGCGCCCATGCTCTCAGGATGACCTGGTGTGGAAAATCTTGGGGACATACCTAACGTACTCAGAAATAACTCAGTTAGCTTGTTTGTAAAGTTTGTTCCTTGATCAGAACTTATCATCTTGGGGAATCCAGTTTGTGTAAAGATTTTCATAAGGACACTTCAAGTAGTCTTTGCACTAATATTTTTTGTAGGAATGGCTTCTGCCCATCTAGTGCATAAATCTATAGCACAAATGATGTATCTGTATCCTCGGCGAGATGGAGGCTCCAATGGACCGATACTGTCGACTCTCCAAACCTCACAGGGAGTTTCGGGCCTCACTATAGGCTGAATAGGAATTCTGTCCCTATACGTAACACCTTTTCGGAGCTGACAAACTTTACAACTCTGACAAAATAGTTTTACATCTTGTTTAATTGTAGGCCAGAAAAAGGAATATTTGATCCTTTGTTTTGTTTTCTGTTCTCCTAAATGACCAGCCAACGGAATATCATGAGCTATCTTCATAATTTCTTCCCTTTTACAGCGAGGAAGAACTATTTGCTTAACAATCTCTCCACATATTCTTTCCGAATGAATCAGGAGATCGCCAGAAGACAGGTTCTTGGCTAAATCCCAAACAGAAGATAAAGATTCATCAGTTCTTTGAAGCTCAATGAACTCTTCCTTCATATCTCAGGCGTCTGATTCTTGAATATTGCCTTGGGTTAAAGCTAAAGTCTCCTCATTATCTTCAGTTGAGTTTTCTTCATTTATGATATTTCCACAATTTCCAGTTGGTCCTTCAGACACATTTTCGTTGAATTTATCTTCTGGCACACTATAAATCTGAATGTTCTCTTTTAGAGCCGCGTACGCTGTTGTACTGATCAATAGTTCATTAACAAGTTTATTTGAAATAGCACATGTTATTGGCACTGCTCCATGCAGTCTAACCTCTCATCTAACCTCATGTTGAAGATTCTTAAAGGTGTTACTTCCCTTTCTCCGAATGCTGATTCAATTTCAATTTTCCTTTCACCTTCAGAGTAGATGAGTTCAACTAGATCACCCCGTACTACTGTTATTTGGGCACCAGAATCTAGAATACTTCTCAAAAGTTTTTCTCCACATCTGATGTTTATTATTTTAAACTCGTCCACGTTCCTTTTCGTTTCAACAGATAAGGACATAGAAGTAAATATTTTAGCAGTTAAAACAGCTGGCTCTGAAATACAGTCTGAATTTGCCACCCTGACTGAGTTAGTTTGAACCGTCTGACTGGAATTCTTCTTCGGAGAATTCTTGTTAAAACAAAAACGGGATGTATGACCTTCTACACCACACGAGTAGCAAGTGGGTTTATAGCCTTGATGCTGCGAATCTGATTTTCCATAATACTTTTGAGATTTACGACTGTTGAACTGGTCTGTATGTGACTTACTCTTAGAAATTTTATCTGTGTGAGAATTAAGTGGTTGACATCTTTCAAACCTTTCTTTAGAAACAGATACAACCTTTTTCCTATTAGCTCGGACGCTTTCATATGCGTCGAGCTCCTCAGCTAATTGGGAAGGGGTTGTCATTTTGGTCCATTCATCCACAAAATGTTCTCTGACTTCAGCGGGTACTCTCTTTTTAACTTGATCGGTTATCATTAAATCCTTCAAACCTTCAAAGTAGTTCATTCCTAATCCTTCCAACCATTCTTGAAAGTAGTTTGAAATCTCAAAAGTAAAGTCGTTCCATGATTTATCAGGAGTCTTTTGATGCATTACAAACTTTTTGCGAAAACTTTCTGGATTCAACTTGAATCTCTTTAATAAAATATTCTTTATGTATGCATAATCTTCAAAACTCTCTTCGGATTCTCTCGCAATAAGCTGCACAATATCAGATGGTATTAAAGTTAAAAGATTTGATACCCAATCCTTATGATCTACTCCTATTCTCTTCGCTTGTCTTTCAAAGAGAGATAAATAAATCACTATGTCATCTATCCTCAAATCCAATTTTGGCATCAATTTGACTAATTCGTGGCACGGTGCAGGGCCGGCGCTAGGGGTGGGCAAGCCGGGCCCCTGCCCAGAGCGGCAACGTTAGAGGGCGGCAAATTGGCCCTAAAATTAAATTTCTCAAACTTTTAAACATTTTCTCTTTCTAAAATAATTGAGTTTTGACTCATGATATACTAAACTTTTTTGTTTAAAATGAACGAAGTGAAATTAAAAGGAATTTTATGCATTAAGATATTTAGAATCAAACCCCTAACACCTTGTATATATACAGGGTGTTTTTTAAACATACAGCAAAAATTTGTTTCTTTTTGGTTCTACTTTAAGTTCCCTTTTTATTGGAGGTTTTAAAGATTGGAAGCACCTCGGTAAGATTTTAAATCGACATGAAACCTCTAAAAAACATATCGAAAGTCAAAAGTCTTGGATTGAATTAAGTCAAAGAATACAGTACTCTAAAACGATTGACAGTCATTCACAAAGACTTATTACCGCAGAAATAAATTATTGGGGCGAGGTGCTTCTACGAATTGTTTCAACAATAAAAATGCCTGCTCAAAATTGTTTAGCCCTCCGAGGTACAAGTGACAAACTTTACGATTTCGGTAACGGTAATTTTTTACAAATTATTCAATTACTCAATTGCTCAGTTTGATCCAGTAATAGAAGAGCATATCCGCAGAGTGCTTAAAAAAGAAGAAGCTAAAGTGCACTATCTTGGAAAAGAAATTCAAAATGAATTGATTATTCTTTTAGCTGAAAATATAACATCTCATATTATTACTGATATTAAAAAAGCTAAATATTATTCAATAATTCTAGATTGCACTCCTGATATCAGCAAGATCCTGATATCAGCAAATGATAGTTTTAGTAAGGTATGTATCCATTGACAAGTCCAATCCCAAGGAGGTTTCCATTAAAATTAATGAAAGCTTTTTAGGCTTTCCTCCGGTTGAAAGATATATAGGATATGAACATTCAGCTCTAATACTTAAAAGATTTGAAAATTTGGGATTGAATTTGCATGATATGAGGGGAGAGGCTTACGATAATGGGGCCAACATGAGAGGCAGTATATCGGGAGTACAATCTAGAATAAATGCGTTAAATCCAAGAGCATTTTACCTTCCATGTTGCAGCCACTCATTAAACTTGGTAGTTAATGACGTGGCAAAAGCATCTTTCGAAGCCGCCAATTTTTTTAATATAGTCCAAAAAATATATCTGTTTTTCTCCTCATCAACTTTTCGATGGATATTATTAAAATATGTTTCCGGCCTTACTTTGAAACCTCTAAGTGATAATCGTTGTGAAAGCCGAATAGATGCATTAAAACCACTAAGATATCAATTAGGAGGGATATACGATGCTTTACTTGCTGTTTGTAATAACTCGGAGGTTGACAACTGTATAAGAGTTGAGGCTTCTGGACTATTAAGTTGTGTTAAACAATTTAAATTCTTATGCTGCATTGTAATTTGGTACAAAATCTTAAATTGTATCAATCCTATAAATAAGCTCTTGCAGACAAAAGACTATGATTTACCATCTGCTATGGAGCTCTTGAAAAATTGTAAAGATTTTTTCAAGGATCTTAGATCGGACAGAGCCTTTAATGAAATGCTTTGCGATGCTCGAGAACTCGCAGACGAAATTGACGTACCAGCTAATTTTGAGCTCACCCAGCCACGTCATAGAGTTCTAAGAAGGAATGTTAATTTCGACTATGAGGCAAAATATGATCCAATAGAAGATCCTGTTTTTAAATATAAGGCAGAATTTTATTTTTTTACATTAGATAAAGCTATCAATGCACTTGAATCCAGGTTTGATTTTATCAGTACCCACAGCAACTATTTCCAATTTTTATACAATATTTCTGATTTAAAAGATATTCCTCAAAACGACATATAAAGTATTGTAAAAATTTAGAAACAGTGTTGACTGATGAGAATTCATCCGATATAAACGCGCTTGACTTGGCAGACGAGATAGTAGCTGTTTTGGCTTTGCTAAACAAAAAAGAAAGTTCAGTTGAGATTTTAAAATTCATATCAAACCTGGATTTTGCTCCCAATCTTGGTATAGTTTTAAGAATATTGCTGACTCTCCCAATAAGTGTGGCAAGTGGAGAAAGAAGTTTCTCCAAATTAAAATTAATTAAAAAATTTTTACGCTCCACAACTACCAAGGATCGACTAAACGGCTTAACAACAATAGCTGTCGAGCATGACCTGGCTGAAAAAATTAACGTTAAAGAAATTATAAAACAATTTTCAGAATTAAAAGTGAGAAAAAAAACAAAAACACTTTTAATTTCAACTCTCGGATTAAATGCATTTTTAATATGTAATACAGTTTTAATATTTAGTGGTTTTATAATTTGTTTTACTTTTTTTTAAATATCTGTTCTGTATTTTATAATTATGCACCAGAAATGACTCTATCCTTTTTTTCTGCGCAACTCTAATTTTAATTTAGTGCCAAAAACATAAATAAATAAGTTAGTATTTTTTGCTAATCAAAACTTCAACATTGCTGATGATTGCAATTTTTTCACTCATTTTATTTTACCATTAATTGTGGAAAGGGCATAGGTTCTCTTTTAATTTTTGTTATAAAGGGGCGGCATTTTACCTCATTGCCCGGGGCGGCGAAGCTGCTAGCGCCGGCCCTGCACGGTGCAAAATTATTCTGTAAGAAATGAAAAAAATTGCTCTCTTTCCGTGATTCGATTCTTAATTTTTCGAGTTCCAACTCCATTTCCTTCTCAATGACTTTAGAATCTAACTCTATTTCCTTTTTTTCTTTCCTATCGTTAATAATGGTTTCAAGGAGCACTCTAACCAACTCTTCATCATAAGCTTTACTACTTGTGATCAGATTTTTAAGTTCAAATATTTTCTTAGTGGGATTTGGACATTCGCCTAGCTCTTTTGCCAAACAGCGTAAATCCTCTTTCTTAGCCCTCAATAAAAATGCCATGCTAGCCTAATTGAACAGTTCTATATTCGAAATGTCTATTTAAAATGAGTTTAAAATATTGTTCATTCACTTCTATACTTCTCTGTTAAAATGGTGAATACAGAAAAATGAATTTTATTATAATTTATTATGATTCTTATACTATTGTTATAATTGGAATTGTATATAAGATAAATAACCAATCATTATTTAGTTTAAACTTTGTAATCAGAAGCAAAACATTATCTCATTTCAAATTAAATTCTTAACACATATCTAAGAAATTTAAATAAAAATATATGAACTTACAATTTAATTCACTTTCGAATCAATTTTGTACATGAAATCCAATATCAAGAATATAATAAAAATATGAAAATTAATCGGCATACACTTTCTTCTGAACTCTTAATTCAGATATAATAAACTTTATATTCAAGTATATTAATATGTTATAAAAAATTAAAATACAATGAGCCAAATTAAAAACTCAAGAACAATGAAATATGTTTTAAATTATCATAAAAACAGCTTAATTGTATAATGAATTAAATTTGCTTTGTGTTTAAGGAAGCATATATTTAATCTCAATATCAATTAGTAAAAACATTTAGAATAAAATTTTTTGATCAATAATAAACGTTTCTTTTATATAAAAAAAACAATAAAAATTCAAAAGTTATCATTTTACAATACGCATTAATAATCATCAAGATTCAAAATAATATGTAATATAAAATAAGTATGTACAATACAAAATATTTTGATTAGGAAATTTCGTTGAATAAAATATTATTAATTCATAATGTTATCAACAGCCCAATATGTTTAATGAAACAATCACATCATTATTTATTCTTCTTATAATTAACTGAAATAGTGAGTTAATATTTTTTTCTTACACATTTTATATTTTCTAGTTTTATTTTAAAGAAAATATGTAGTAATCATCAAAATTCAATTAAATGAATATTACGTTCGATTTTCAGTTTCCACAAAACAATGCAACATTAATTAGGACAACAAATAATAATAAAATAAATGGAAATATTTTCTTAAGATGATTATTATTTCTAAACTCTTATTAGAAATTATTGATATTAAATTCTTATTGAATGTAATTGTTTTAACAAAATGAATATTTAAGAATTTAAGATTTAACGGGAATATTATTAACACCAAAAATCAATCTAAGGTCATTTACCATTGTAACTTTACTACATATCAAAACTCTGGGTATGAAAACATGAACAAAAATCATCAACAAAATTTAATGACACTTAAACGATATCAAAATTACAATACTCTTAACTTATTATTACGATTGATTATCTGTACAAGAGAAAACATTTAACAAATATATGGGGAGCATGCACATAAAAAAAAATAAAAAAAAATCTAAGAGCTCTTACCTATACTATCCTACCGACGGCGCCAGTAAAACTACCAAGATTCTATTTTGAATTGATAATCCAATAATGATAAATCAGTGTACATAGGTTCGGGTGAAATAATTGCAAAGAAAATTACAGATGCTAATTTTAATTAATTTTTTTAGAGCATCACAACACAAAACAAGCATTTGAAATCAACCACATGGCTTGAGAAGCCGATAGATATATTTTTGAGACTGGCGTCTCTTACACACATAATTAGTTAACGAAGCTGGCTAAAGTAGCCCAAACAATTAACTATTCGTAAATGTTGATACTGACGTCTCCAATAATATATCCCTTATATAAGATGGCTTAAGAAGCCAAAACAATTATATTATTCTGAGACTGACGTCTCCAAATCATAACGATACTAATGGCTTAAAACAGAAGTTCCAAGTTACTGAGACATGTACACTGTGTTTCATACTCCTCTGTGTAATCATTGCGTCAACCTTTTCTTTTGGTCTTGAAGAGGAGGGGAGAAAGGTGTGGCCGGATGTTGTGTCAAAGTGCTTTCGATTCTCACAAAATTTAATCCTTTTTGTTATGAAAAATGACGAATTTTAGTATTAAATAATTGATTCTAACATTTCGGGAACATTAGGAAAATCGAGTAATTTAAATTTATAATTTTTTTCAGAGTGGTAGGTCTTTGAAGCCCATCAATTACTCCATCATTAGGTCTATTGATATAAAAACGTCGATTTATGGAAAAATATGTAATTTAAATTATCAAAGATGAAAATAGAATTTCACAAGGAGAAATAATTTGTAATCAAATATATATATATATATATATATATATATATATATATATATATATACTGTTCAAAACAATTAAAGGATATTGCGGTTTTCAGGTAGATCTTGTGGCTGGGAAACATTTTAGCTGATTGATACGTGGTAGACAGACGTAGTAGGTTATATGAGAATAAATTACACATGTTTGACAGAAAAAAATGCATTTTATTGCGCATTTGTGTACAAAGGGAAAAAACAGTTTGTGCTTATGAGAAAAAATGAATAAGAAAAGGTGTTGTCTTCAAAGAAAGTCATTTTCAGTAGGGGGTATGGTTTCCACAGACGGCCAGCAACGTTGAACATCTTTGAGGCATGGAGTCAATGAGGCTATTAATCACGAGGTGGGGTATTCTGTCCCACTCTTCCAGAAGAGCTTTTTCCAATTCTTGGAGAGTTTGTGGGGTGCTTGGTGGCCAGCAACTCGTCTTCCTAGAGCGTTCCAAACGTGATCTATTGGATTCATGTCTGGAGAATACGTTGGCCATTCCATTCGTACGATTCCTTCCTTGAAAAGGAAATCCTCCACCAGGTTATCACGATGTGGCCTGCAGTATCGTCCATTAAAATGAAGTCATCTCCAATTGCTGCAGCGTAAGGGACTATAATAGGTCTGAGGATCTCATTCCTATATCGACAACCAATCAGAGGTCCATCTCGAATGATATAGAGGTCTATGTGCCCGTTAATGGAGATGCCACCATACACCAACAATCCCCCACCGCCAAATCTGACACTTTCGTGTACGAACGCAGGATTATTCCTACTGCCACGATCCCTCCAGATGAAAATACGCTTATTATCAGGATGAACAGAAAAACGGGACTCGTCAGAAAAAAGAACATTGCTCCATTCATTTCTCTCTCCAGTTCACATGCTCTGTTGCCCACTCCCTGTGGTCGCGACGATGCCTTGATGTTAGTTAACACATACCATCAGTCGGCGAGCACACAGACCTACACCATGGAGCCGGTTTCGGACAGTCTGAGTTGAAACCGTTGTATCAGTAGTCGAGCGAAGCTGTTGTTGGAGAAGAATTAGCGTTCATATTTCGGTGTCTCCGAGCCGTTAACACTAAATAACGATCTTCATTGGGCGTTGTTGCCCGTCTACGACCTTGCCCTGGTCTTCGGCCTGCACTTACAGTCTCCAAATAACGGTTCCAGATCCTTAAAATCACACTTTGTGACACTCCAATGGCTTGCGCTACTTCGGCTTGAGTTTGTACCCCTTCTAACACAGCAACAACTCTCCAAGCTTCTGAATCGGTTAAATGACTTCGCTGAGACATCGTACTCATCGAAACAAAGCAGTCGCTGAATGCCGATCATCCTTGTCTTCATTCAGTTGAAAGTCAAATTTTATTCACTGCGCTGAAGTGGCGTTTTTGATGTCAAACTCAAAATTAGCATAATCCACAGTTTGAAAATCAGAAAAATTTTCATTTGTGATTCTCTTCCATTTTCAACAAAAAAATTTCGCTTATATCTTTATTTTATGTAAAACTTACAATATCCTTTAATTGTTTTGAGCAGTGTATATATATAACTCATTGAAATTTCAGTATGGCGGTTTTCATAAAATATGTACAGATAATATTTACAATAAAACTTTAAATGTTTAAAACATTTAATAGCCTCCATTTAATTCTTGATATATTTCTTTATTGATTGATAATTTACTGACAAAATAACTAACGTAAACTTAATACTTTAGTAAAGCAAAATTTTAAAGCGTAAAATCTATGTTACTTGAAAATTTAATGGATTTGATAAGGATAAAAAGGAAACTTAAATATATATTCATGCTATTTCGTTATATATTTGTGGATTTTAAATATATTTTATAACTAAAAAATACATAAACAAAAATATAAATATTATATTTTTTCATCGAAAAATTTTGGAAAATCGATGTATTGAAAATATGATTATTAGGAAAATTATTTTTATTTTATAAGTGGAGAAACGATAGACTATCACGAAAAGTTCTCGGTGACACTATGAATGTCATTATTTGAAAACCATTTTGTCTCTATTTAACAGAATAACCCATTCTATAAATTCATTTTGCTTTTATTTTTAATCTTCACAGATATGTAAATATGGAAACGGCTAAAAATTTTAGAATTTATAATTAAAAACCTTAATTTTGACACACGAATGATGCAATGAAAATGAATTTATTGTTATATTACTTTCAAACACATAATATTTGTATTTACTCTACCATTACAGTAGAAATTCGGTCAGACATCCATAATATTATATTCGAACTGTAATAAATAGCAGAAAAATATGCTATTCATATAAATGGATTTATGCATAAATAAATTATTTCAAGCATCAATTTTATTTTTAAGTAAATGTACTTTTGAAAGATATTCAACATCATATTTTTCATTGTTATTTGTTGCTCCTTTTTAATTCTTTCCTGCATCAAACTTTCTAAAGATTTGTTTTGAATGCATTTTTAATTGGTTTTCATAATATGTGTGTGTCCCTTTTTTGCACATATAAAGTTTGTTTGTAGGTTGACAATATAAACTTTCAGGAGATTTTCATAACTTTTTTTTATTTTTGAAAATATTCAAAATAGAACTATTTAAATAAATGAATTATATGAGAAATTTAGTACATATTTTGAAAGATTTACGCTCGTCTAGATATCATAAATACGACAATATCACAATGAATAACGTGTGAAATAAACATCACATGAATTCAGATGGACTTATTGACCACCTGAATTCATGTTGGGATGCTGACTTATTGACAGAATTCACTAAGAGACAAATATTTTTCTCTATGTCTATTTCATAATAAGTTTCGCTGTATACGTTTGGTAAAATACTAAGGATTACGAAAAAAACAAAACAAATAAAATATAAATATTTATGTAAATTATGCGAAAGCTGTATAAAGAATATGTCATTGGATGTTATAAATTGATAGAAAAATAAAATACATTAAGAATATAAGGATTTTGCAAAAAAAACTTTGTTATAATAGAATTTTAATACAACTATCATAATAATGTGATAAATATTCTAGAGTTGAGGTGAAATAGTCAGGGAGAATGAAAGAGTTCCATATATTTTCTCTGGCACGCGCGCATTTGATTAATATTTATTTATGTTAATCTGAAGAAAAATTTATTGCACTACATTATTATTTGCGGAAGAAACTAATAAATATCTAGATAATAGAAAATCATTTCTTGTAACTGTCCAATATTTATATGATTAAAAATTTGAATTTCTCTGAAAAGATAGTGGCACTTGTGTCATGGATTTTATGTAAGTTTCAGAGCTGTGTCTTGAGAATAATAGTTATTTCCTAAAAGAAAACTTATCGCATGCGTTAAAAAGAACTTCAAGTCATCATCACTTGGCGGTGGAAGTTGTTGCCTTCTT
>JAPDSC010164685.1:109160-153892 GCA_026290005.1 Latrodectus geometricus
CAATTTAAAAGAATTTGTTTCAAAATCCTTTGATTTTCAAAATATTAAAAAGCATTCCGTTGATCCTAACCACCATGTACGTAATTGGAATAATTACTGTAGTAAGTATAATTTTTTAAATTTTATTTTGTATCTCAATATTTTTTATTTTTTGTAAAAAAATATGGTGCTATCTATTAAAAGCAACTTTTGTTGAAATTGAATGTTTATTGATTCCCTAATTCATAATATTCTACTATTTCTTATAAAATGAAAAGGGTGTTGTAAATATTATCGACAAATTACTGTCTGAGCATCTCAAATTTCTAAAAATAGATCTTATATCAATTTAAAATCCCTTTTAAAAACTGTATTTGTCAAAATATCTTATAATAAAATTAATATTTGCTTTGAAAAACTAAATTTTATTGTACATAAAATTAAAATTTTATTAATTCATTATGTAATAAAATATTAAAAAAGAAATTAAGCTTTAAGAAATTATAATAACATTTAATTCTGAAATGTCTTCAGTTATTATTCAGTGCCTATGTATATTATATTTACATATTTTATAGAATATTTAATTGAAATCTATATTGTTCCATAAGAGTTTATTTGTTTTAAGAATAAATGTACTTGATTAATTCAATATAAGTTTACATATAGAAGGTATTTTCAATATAAAATTACCTATGTGTAGAATAATTTTAAACATAAATTGGATCAACAAATTAGGAAAACTAACAGAAATTATAAAAATATATAAAATTTTATATCTTATAGTTACTAATTTTAGGAGGAGTTTAAATAAAAATAAAACAAGTTAATGCATAATTCACACTGTGAATAAACATTTTTTATTCTTCATACTAAAATCATAAAAGTGCTAACTAAATATAGCAAATTAAATTCCCCCAAAAATATTAAAATGAATGTTTCTAATTTTAATTGCATCTCTTGATCAATTACAAGAATTTTCCTTGGACTCTTCAGATCATATCATATCAATTTCTTTATAATAATATATTTTAATCGTCTCTCACGTATATATCAGTTCAATTTTCTCCTTTAATTATTTCGTATATGGCAAATTCTATTATATAAAGACATTTCATATTATTTAATCAATGCAAGGATTTATAATAATAAATAATGCAAAATGAAATGGCAATAGCAATAAATAGGAAAAAAATATTAATCTATATATCGATATTAAAATATCGATTTATTGTTGGCAGTTAAAATTTTATAATCCATTTATTAGTTTAAATAACACTATGTTCGAATATTTATAAATGTTAGGCAACATTATTGTTAGAAAAAGTTTCAAAAGAAGCTATACATATTTAGAAAAGTTTCAAAAGAAGCTATACATGTGAAAACATTTTCATATTAAGACTAGTTCAAGCAATAGGAATAATTATAATACTTTATTAAATACTGAAATAATATATTTTTATCGATGAAATGTACTACCTGTATTTCTGTTTTCTTTAAAAGAAATTATTTCTTTATTATAAGAATTGTTTAAAGTTCCAGATGTTATTTCTGCTTATGTGAACTTAGCTCGAAAGGATATCATTCCGTGTAATATAGGCATCTGAAACAAAATAAATATTTTATTAATTTTAGCCTCTTTTTCGGTCTTTGCTGTCTCTTTAAATATATTACGGTCTATGTTTTTCAAAAAAATATTTTTTTTAAAACTAATTATATAAATGTACTAAGAAAAATATGTTAAATATGTAAAACAAAGTTTGAACACAAAGTATAAATATATTATGTTCTTCACACTTTTATATAATACTTATAATTTTTTAATGTTTTCCTGCTAATCAACATCATTAATTGAAAAATAAATTTCCAGGTTAATTTTTCTTTATTGATTAATCATATTTTTGGTATTAGAAATCCTCAGACAATTTCTCACAAAGTCTAAGTAGTATGCTTCAAATTTAAAAATAGCCTCATATTTTTTGCTTTTTTTTCTCATTTTTCAATTGAAGATTTTTTATTTCATTGTGTATTTTTATTTGTTTAAGCATTTTTTTTTCATGTTAAGTAGTTTTCTACACCTTTTTTAAGATAACTTGCAATTTTTTCATACAAATTTATGTAATTTTGAAGCTATTGAAGTTCTTTTTTTTTTCATTTTAATCAGTAACAAGTGTGTTACTTTTAATATGAGTTGTGTCATATTTTAGTTCTCTTAAAATTTCTTCACGGAGTTAGAAATGTATTCATTTGACTAGAAGCTAAATATACATAGTTTCGATATAGAAAGCAAAAATGCATTGTACAAAAAGACATTTTTTGCTTTCATTTTAATTAAGAGTACGTTGACATGGTAGTACGCCATTTTGATTTTTTTTCTAAGCTTTTTATATTTTGTAACCATATGTACAATTTTATAGTTATATTTCTTCTAACCAAGTGTTAGAGAAATATTCACTTCATATAATTAATATTCAACGTGGGATGTATTTTTTTAAAATACATCTGATGAGGAAATTTCTTAAATTTATTACTCTCCTCAATCACATTTCATACACTCGAGAGACAATACAGCGAAAAAATAAAATTTTGATAAATAATGAAAATTATACAAACATATATTTGATCAGAAGAAAAATGTAACAGCTGAAATATACAAATGCGCACCTATTATAAAATCAAAAAATTCATAGTATCTTTTTTCTCGTTAGAATTTTGGTTATCGAGAATATGTGATTTTCTAATTCTAAAATAATGGTTAGTTTAATGAAGATAGTATTTATATTGTTCCACATTCATAAATAAGCATACACATGTGCAATAAAGTGTAATATATCAGCCATTTATTTATGAATTAAAGGCAGATTTTTCCATATTGAAAGCTTTCGCTACATTTCTTTTATTATTTTAAATCTGTTTATTGATCGATATATTTATTTTTCATTTCAAAAATTATTAAGAGAACAGCCATGGATAAAAAAATTATTAATGATTAGATATGGTTGTAAAACATTCAGTCCATAATTCTAAATAAACTAGCAATTTTAGACTTGAGGTTAAACTGATAACATTCCAAAAAATGTTGCAGTAATAAAATGTTGCATCTAGTGTTACCAAGCTTTTTACTGAGTCAAAGAACATTTCTTAGTTGAAAAGAATAGCTACATTTATTCTGTTTGAATATAGTTAATCTTTCGCACTCAGAAACGTTGGTTAAAGATAGTTAATAATAACTAAAAATGAAAAAATATTTTAAAAATTATATTTATTTTCTAAGATAATGGTTGTATTTTCCAACGACTTAATATTCTAACCAGATCTCAAAAACAAATTAATTATATATTTAACAAAAATATATAAATCAAAAAGTGAAAAGATTCTTAACATATCATACCTGAAAAAATTGCTCGCAAAAAGTATTTTATTTTGTGTTATAATAGTTGGGTTTATTCTACTTTATTGTCAAAATAATTCAAATGTTACTGAATAAAATAGGAATAAAACTGAATTATAATAGTTTATGTATGAATATGTTTTACAATAATGGTTTCAACAGCAATACTTTAGAATATTAACGACTTCTCTTGACGAATTTAAGAATTCGAATATTGTGTTTGAAATTATAAGTATTGTACTTTGATCACACCGGCGGGAGAACGGGACTCGCTCCAGTGGCTTGTAAACGACATCATCAGGTCGTAATTTAAGGTAGAAAGCGTATCCATAATTATTGGCGAATTTTGATCAGTATAATAAGAAATCTTTAGCATAATGATAGAATAATATTTTCTTTTCAACCAATCTTTTTTTCATTACACAAAATATGGATGTCTATTTGTTAATAGCTCTTTATTTTTTAAACCATTCGAATTCAACAAAAAAATTTTGCATATATGTGTACATATATATATATATATAAACTTTTGATGTTTTCAAAATTAACAATGAAAATTCAAGTTTCAATTCAGCTAATATATAATTGTGATAGAGAGCCATTAAGGCGATTTCAGCGCATGGCAATTCGAGCTTCAGACAACATTATCAAACATCAGGATCATTATCAAACTTGGCGAGTTTCCATTACACCATAGTTTGGTAACCCTTTAGGTTGCGTCATCTCGCAGTACATTCGAATTCCTTATATTGCGATTATTATTCTTCATTCTCTTGAATTCTTTCAAAATTCATATATATGTTCTGTGACTGTTGTACTGAATATTCATCTTTTAGGTGTATGTTCCTTATTTTCATTCGTTAGTTTTCGATAAATTTCTTCCTGATTTCGATATTGTTCATTTTGTATTTACGGTATAAAAACACCTGATGTAAGTTGTGTTAGTTTAAAATATCAGCCATCGTTTTCACTAATTTTGTTTCTTAATATACCTGCAAATAAACAGAAGTTTGATAGGATTGCGAAACTTACTTTTTCTCGATTTTTAAATTATGTGAAGAGAATAACGTTTTTAGACATTTTATGGGCAGTACTTGTTATATTCGGGATTGTAAGAAGAACCAACTTTGATAAAACTAGAGTTTAAGAAACCCCTTTTTTTAATAATTATGAAGAAAAATTGCTTGATTGCGCTTTTTACGCATAGAAGAAATATAACTCTGTATATCTGAATAAAAATAGATATTATTCCCTCTATAATAAGTTTATTGTAATTCCTAACATTTTGTATCATTATTTATTAATTTTAGTAATTTATTTATTCAAATGTTTTGTGTTGTTAGTGGCTTTTTCAAATGTAGAAGATATTCATCACTTATGGTTACATAAACTTAGTAATTTTTATTACTCTCCAACGGGTAATGCCAAAAGAATTACAATAAAATCGGTACTAGAATATGATATTTATTGGTATTTGCCAAGTGCAGTTCTTTTATTGTTTTTAAGCATTTATTTTAAAAACATAATGGTAAATATGGAGAGAATATATGGTTAAATTTTTGTTCTGAAAATATGTAATAATTCTGCATATTTCACAGATGCGTTTTGTATGTGTTTTTATTTAATTTGATTCAAAATTTTATTTTATTTTTACTCGAGAATTTTATAATGAAATTTCCTATTATTTTCTTGGATTCCCTTCAGCAAGTACTGGGCATATTAAATATAAAATTACTTAAGAAATGTAATGAAAAGAAATGAGATACCTTGTGCTATACAAAAAATTTAAGAAAATAAACTCACTATTATTAGAAGTTTATATTGTTTTAAAGCTCTATGTTAATTTAAAATTAAATACCTAGAATAACAATTTCTTTTTATTGTATTTCCATAATATTGTCTCTTAAGACGCATAAAAATGTTTAATACTCTTCAGAGCCTGAAATGTATTTTTTGACAATGATTCAAATTAGCTCATAATGAATTTATGAATCATGATTCATGTTTTTATATTTAACTTTATATTTCCTTTTCTATCAGAAATATACAAATATTTATCCAATCATTTTTTGTTTTATAAATAAAATAAAACGTATTTTACCTATGCGCATATAAACCTATATGTTGATTACTGTAAGTTAATATATTGGCATTTAGGAATATTTTTGATGGAATATATTCAAATTACAAAGGCTATTGCATTTTGAAATGCTCAAAAATCTCATTTTCATCAATTTAAGGTCACATATAAGTATTTTTCCCGTTACTAATATAGTAGCAATGTAATTGAGCTGAATATTTTATTACTGAAAAAATATAATGATAAAATAATCACATAAATAAATGATTGAAATGAAACATAAAGCCTAATTTTATTGGGATATAAAAATTTCTGTATTTTCAAAATAAAAATTTTGTATTGTATGTAACTGAAATTTTAATATCAAAGTCATTCAAATTTTAATTATACAGTCGTAGAAGGAGAAATATATATGCATAATACATTTCATTTTAAAAAATATATAAAAAAGTGCTTGCAAAAAAGTTAAACTTGTACAAAATATTATTTTCTTGAATGAAAAATAACAACAATTAAAATTATGTAATATTAATACATATATTACATAATAAATTTTAATTATATTAATAATTCATTATTTTATTTTAATATTAATTATTTTAAGCTCCCAGTTTATTTCTTATTTTGAAGCATATTAAACAGCGCAAATTATTTATTTTAGTTTTTGTGCAAGTTATTTATTTTCCTGTGTTTTGTTAGAAGAAATTTGCTTCTTATAATAAACTATGCTTGAAGTTAAAAACTCTAGTAACTTGATTCTTTGACCATGGAAAGGGTCAAATAATGCCGCATTTCTAAGTTTATGAAAGTAATTCAAGCCCGTTTTAGAAATGACCTTGTTAATGAAGTGACCGGGTTTTTTGAAGTTAAAAGTCCCACGTTCCATCCTATCCCCAATTGAACAACAATAAATGTAGCGTTATTGATTTCTTCTTGCCCAGTTTTGACGAAAATTTGTGATTCATTTTAGTTTCTTTGCTTCAGAAACATGAATACGTCACTTTATTAATAAAAGTCCACCTGGATGGCAATAAAATACTGTAATTATAAGAAAAAAAAAGCTTTATAATAGTTTTCAGTTTTTAGACAATTCATTACACAGTGTCAAAAGTTTAAGAAAGATAAAGTTTTTTCAAGTGTCACTCTATCAATCAATCCCGTTTTGTATTTCATTTATCTTGAAGCATAAATGCTAATAGAGATATTCATCAGATAATGAACTGTCAAAAACAACAGAGGAAGAAAAAAAATTTTTCCTTTTATATTTTTTACTCTTTGTTAGACTCATAATAAATTTTAAAATGTAAGGAAGGAATATTTCATTTCATTTAAATTTCGATATTTAAATGCATGTCTTTATAAATATATAATATATTAGTACATATTCGATGTTTAATTACTGACCTTAAAAAGTTCTCTCCAAATCAGTAATATTTTTTTCACAAGTTCCTTAATAATGAGAAAGAAATATATATATATATATATATATACACATATATACCTGATAAAACTTACAGATATACTTTGACAAAAACCACAATTGTCAAAAGTATGATTTACTGCTTGACTTTTAAAATATACGTTCGAAAGACAATCTCATATCCTTCATAGTATCTTTTCAACCGTATAATTCCATTTATCTTTTATATTCAGCTATCATGACTTCACAGAAAACTCCTCAACTTACAAGAAATCGCAACCATATTTTAAGAAATGGTGTGACCATGTATTGACTTTTAACATCAGTATTTTTAAACATTGATTTTCAAAGGAATGTATTCTGTTTTTCAAAACATCGGTGCTTTTCACAGATATTTATATAACATATGTTAATGAAGATAATAGAAAGGATTCAAAACCAATTTTTCAATTAATGTTTTTCTTTCATGAATATATATATATATATATATATATATATATATATTCTGACCCTGACAAATTTGATTGAATAATAAATTGTATTAATAAATAGCAAAGCTAATTAAATATGTAACTTATCTTTTATATTTTTATCATCAAAAATGAACCTAAACACGGTGTAGGATTCTTATATTATTGAAATTATTTTAATAATTATCAATTTTTAAAATTCTATGCGGATTAATCGTTATTCAAAGAAAGTATTTTTCCTCGACGAATGGCTTCTTATATCTGAACTGAAAATATTCTGTTACTCTTTCCGTGTAACCATTTATTTCCCTTTCACTTGTAAATAATACGTCACTAACTATTGACGGGGAATTTCCCGAGAAAAATATGAAATCCTTTGAGTCATCATATGTTACTTTTCGAATTACGATTGAGCAATGATTTTACAAGATGGTAATAAATAAATAACAACGCCTACAAGTTTGAGGATTGTTATTTATTTATTACCATCTTTTGAGAATATGATTGATTCGCATTACTTAGTTTAACAACTCACTCAGAGAAATATATTAATAGTAGACGCCTGTTTTTGCGGATTCGTAAGAAATGTAAAAATAGTTTTATCGAAAGTAGTAATACAAAAAGATTAAACTTAGGTATCAAATTATTTTTACAAAACTGCTTTCTCTCTGAAATAACTTACTATTAGAGAAAAAGTCATTTAAAATGTATTGTGTAAGAAACACATATATAAAATATAATTCATATTTATAAACAATTCTTATTTTTCATTTATTTAAAGGAAAATTTTATTATTTTTCTATTTTAAAACTGCATTAATATATATAAAAACATATTTTTATTCCTTTTCAATACAATGAAGTGTTTCATCGTCCCCCCCCCCTCAAAGAACCTCAATCTTTCTAGCAATTTATCAGCTTGTTTATAGACAGTCACAACACAAAATCATTTTTTCATTTCTTTGATATTTTCTTTTACATTCTTATCCATTATGTTTTCAATCATTCAATCAACCTATGATTTTTACGTCTCAATTCACATTCAAAAAGTCATACTAGGATTTTGGATGTCCCCCCTTCTGCACCACAAGAAGTGGAAGAGATGGTGAGACACCAGTGAGCTGGCTTTGTGGTCCTGAACATGTGTCCTTCTAATTTAGATGCAAGGACCAAGCTGAAGTCCCAAGACTTGGCTTGCCACCGCCAGGGGTATCATTCCACCAGTAGCACTTATTCTGGACCACTACAAGTTTTACGTGTTTTAACCGTCATCAGTGAATACAAATCATCTTCGGTTGGGGGGATTCGAACTCAATACTTTCCGATAACGAGAATGACGCATCAACCAACCAGGCTACCACGGCTTCAAAATGGCTTGAATTTCGGGCTGCAGTGTGAACTCATAGTTTTTTTTTCTAAGTTCATGGAGAACATCAAAATAATTTCAAGCTATTTTTTTATGCTATTTTGCAGTCACAGCACCAAATCTTTTAATTTAAAATCGCAGGACAATAGTATAGAATCAGGATATCGAAAACTATATTATATTTATAAATTAACCTTTTCAGAAAAATTTACTGTAACGTATATGCAATACATACCCGTCGATTTTTAGTGTACATTTTATCCTTGTTATGGCATTTAAATTTAGCTGTAATTTTCTTTAATTTTTTTAAATAAATTTTATATATTTTTATTCTGTTATTTATCTTCCCTTTTTTTTTATTTATGTTTTCAATATTTTATTTTACATATAGGGGCCGGATATTGTTCAGAATATTCGTACAAGAATAGATAGAATTGATTTAATTCCCTAAAAACAACATATCAAGAAATGACAATAGGAATTAGTATTTATATTACATTTTTAAGGAAAATTATCGCAAAATTAAAAATTATTATCCCTTTGACATTTTATTATTCATTGTGTTTTATGGTTTTAAGATTCTTCTTTGCAACTTTTTTATTTAAAACATATATCTGAAATTTTTTGAATTAGTATTACATTATACTAAGTTATATTTCATAATTCTATTAATAAATATTTTTATAAAGTATATAGAATATCTAATTAGTGCTATTGATTCTATATTTTCATTGCTTTCTATCAGTTTTATTAATTTTTTAAACACAAGAACATTAAAAGAAAATTGCCCGAAATAATGATGTATGGACTAATAAATCAAGCGTACAGTATGAAGCATAAAATGACTTGGTATATTATATTGGGTACGTCATTATTAGAAAATTACGTCATCTTGGGTTGTCAATACGATAACAGCTGCATCATTTTTTTAGTGACTTGTATCTCAAGGTCATTTTATTATTGTATCATTATTAAATAATTTATACACTTCGTATTGTAAGATTTAAAATATTTTATGCTCAGAACTTACAAAATAATTGAATGGAATTTTTATTCTTTAAGCATTTGTGTTTATCTTATCAGAGAAGGTTAAGCACTTTGGACTTAATATTTTATTTTTATTCAAGATTTCTTTAATTAGATAAAAGAAAAATGTCATGATATCTCATGAAAATAGATTTGATAAGATAACAACAGCAGAAGTTTAAAAATTAAACATATGATGCCCGAAAACTTGCCAATGTTATATATATATTTTTTTCAATTGCTACCTATGATGTGCACTTCAAAGTTTTTTTTTTTTTTTTAAATAATAGCAAACAATCTTACATGAATACCATTGTTGTATCTCTATTAATAATATGCGAAGATTAATTTCAAGAAATTCTAAGACATGATCCGGTAATATGAAGCATATACTCCTTAAAATGAAATATTTTGATACTTTTTTTAAGAGTAATAATCTTAATGCCTTAAAATATATAAAAATATTTTATATTTTAAGGCACATTAAGATTATTTTAGATTATTAACTTTTTAAAGTTTTGTTTTATTTTTTTTTCAAGAATAAAATAATTGCAATCAAAATTAGTCACTATAAAACAAAACATTTACTGAAATAATCGGCTTACTTTATTCCTAAGACTGCATCTTTTAAAATTACAAGCTTTGCAGCATTTTATAAGATTTGTACTTTCAAAATTAATAAACTATCACTTGAAAAATTATGCTTACTTCTATAATTATAAGCTCATATGGTTAATATTTTTTAACCTGTGTATTTCAAAATAAATAAAACAATTTAGCTCAACTAAATAATCATTTGTAAAAAAGGGATTGAATAAGGGAAACATTTTATTTGTTTTTTAATCTTTAACTTTTTTGAATTATTTTTCCATACTAATAATTAGTAATAACTATCTATAAAAGAAATTAAAAAAATTCTTATTGATACTTCTAAACTCTACTGTGTATCGCTTTTTTAAGAAAAACGCAAAAACATATTAATAAATTTAAAAAAGTGATTTGAGCCACAAAGTGTTTTATATTTCTATTAATTTAAAGGATATAAGAATACATGTAATTTGTAAAGATACATTATTCAGTGATAAAATATTTACAATGTTATTATTTTAACATCGCATAGTGGCATGTTAAAATAATAGCATTTTAGAATCTACCGCGTAAACTGACTTACGAAAGGATTTTTGATAAATAGTGGGACGTATTCACGTGTCGCAAGGTAGAAAACCTGGAAAACTCCCTAGCACCTTCTCCAATGCATGTGTATAAATGAGGCAGAAACGCAACAACCATCTCATGCTGCTCAATAGTTGTTGAGATTGTAACCGAGATTTTATTAAACATCATTATCTGAACAAAAATGCAGCAAAATTTTGCTCCCAAAAACTAATACACTTATGACTACTCAAAATTCAACAACAAGAAAGACCAAAGATGTCACAGGAAAATTTATTTGGCAGATAACACGCTGTACAAAGACAAAATAATTGAAATTACAGCCTTTAATGTAGTGTGATTGATGGCATGATCAGTAGTAAGTGCAGCCGCCATAGTTGTATATAACCGTTACCACATTCTTCAGCATAGTATCAAAGAGCTTTTAGGTGTATATTTGAAGTATGGTAATCTATGTGGTTTTAATACATTGCCAACGTGTATATGTTATAGCAGCAAGTGGTGTATCCCGAACAGTTTTTGTGCAAGCATGAATCGCGTGTTTTTATTGGCAATACATAGAAAGAACAAGTAGGACATAGAAGTAATTCAGTGTGATCATTAAAAAACTGTTGACACATTGCGTAACAAGTGTTATAGCATTTTATCCTGTTGAAATATGGCTCGTGGTAAGTGCTGAATGTATCGGAGAATCACGGGCTCCAACACTTTAGAAAAGCAGTGCTGGCTGTTCAGTATATCAGCAATACGTACTGAAGAAAGGTGGGGGAGTGAAATCCAATACCACCTTAAGACATAATTATATCATATTGGATGCGGGACTAATGCCGTGGTGCATAACGCATCAGTTCAGCAGTCTCTTACTACAGTGTCTCCAGAATCGAATCCTATCATCGTGGTGTTCTATGTAGAAATATTCTTTTGAAAAGACAATGTAATTCCTTTCCGTTGTATATGTCCGTCGCCCATCGTACCATTGGTGGTGTAAACGTCTATAGTTTTGATTCAAGAATAAGCTAACAATGGATGGTTTGCAGACGTTGCACTGAGTTGCAAATGACGTCGAATAATGCGAGCGGATATTAAATAACACCCAACAGATTAAATCTGTTGTGCTATAATTCATGATGTGGCTGAGTGATCCATCACTGCCATATGTACAAAATGTCTGTAAAGAAGTACAACAGGTATATTGTGCATATGGCAGTAATATTATTTAATAGAAATCTTTAAAAATAAAAAAAAAACAGTTTCCTCCTAATTTGAAATCGTCAATCTCTTCTCCTTTATACAATAGACGCTTGCTTTTATAAACCTTTAATTTACAAAAACTCCCAATTTTACGAACTAATGACTGGTCTCTAACATATTCTCAAAGACGCAATGATAATTTTGATTCCCATTCAGGAACTAAAATATTGGAAAATTCTTTTTTTGCAAACTCCTTTTGATGGAATTTTCGCTTACTTTTATATTTGTCTTCGGATTTTTTTTTTCAAATATTTTATGTGATTAAAAAATTTGGTTTGATGTTTTTATTTCAGAATCGTATCTTCGAACTGTGGATAACTGAATGCATTGCAGATATTGAAACACTGGTTTTTTAGGGGCAATTCAAGTAAAATTCCTCCTACCCAATCTAACTTCCATTTTATACAACAAATGCTTTAGTTTCAAATGCAACTATCCTTTGGTATTTTCAAAGAAAAAATAGTTTATGATATTTGCACTTGGAAATTAAGATTAGAATCACTCAATGAAATTGAAGTTCAAAACTCAAATGCTCGTCAATCTATGCTTAGAATGTTGTTGCCGAAAAACAATATCTATGTCATTTTGATATGTAGACTTTTTTAAAGAAAGAACCAGTGCTAAAAGAAAACTAAGAAAAGTTACCTGACGATTTAAGGGAAGACGAATTACTTATATATGAATTTCTACAAAGAAGCTCACTGCTTCCCGAAATTTAAATTAAGGTTTCTTGAAAGTGGGAACGTAATTTCAGATCAGTTATCAGATAGGTAAATGATTGAGAATGTATAAGAATGGAAAAGAAAATATCAATAAACATGAATGAAAGAGAAGGATTTAGATATAAATAAGTGGAAAATGATTGTCTAACACTGTATAAAATAAGCAGTTGAAATGATTACAAGATTGGGGTACTTTTTTGAAAATAACATTAGAAAAAATTAACATTAGAAAAATTTCTTACATTAGAAAAAATGTGGAAAGAATAGTTATTAAAAAATGTTTAAAAATAAATTTTATTTTGCACGTGTTTCTAATATAGTCAAAGTACATTAGAAACACATCGTGCTAAGCAATTGTAATTTTTTAAATAATACTTTATTTATAGAGCCAAGAGATAAAAACTTTAACTTTAAAATCCAACACTTGTATTTTTCTATTTCACAAATATTTTCTATTTTAAGAATTGTTTCTACAAATTCGTGAAAACGAGTATTTACTTATTTTAATATTAATGCTGAGATCTATGGAGATGGCATCCTGGCTGCTTATGTGTGCCTTTATGCCGGAGTAATAGGTGACGCTTTCCTGCTACAAGATGATAATGCATCCACACTGGACTTGCATTGTGGGTGCTTATCTTGAAGAGGAACCTTTTTAATAGCATTCTGTGGCCAGTTTGATCATCGAAACTTAAACCAACCGAGCCTGTTTGGAAAGCTCGAGGATGACGTATACTGCTCTCTATCTCCCTCCTGGGACTGTAGCCACGCTTTCAATTGCTATGGAAGAGAATGGCTCGCACTTCCTACACAATAAATAGACCGCATTGTCGAGACCATCACACAACGCTGCATGTGCTGTATTGCTTCTCGGGATCACACCCCATATTAAAGGCACTTTTCCTAAACCTACCTTACACTTCCCATTTGTTCATTGTATACATATATTAATTTAAATAACACCATAATTGTCTGGTGATTTTTATGCCATTTTGTACCTTCCTAAGTATAATGTGTATAAATTCCATTAAATTTCACGGATATCTTTTTGCGTTTTAAAACTAACTAAACGTCTGAACTATTGCGTCAGATTTATTTAGTTCATTTGGCAAATTTTGTTACGTATTCATAAAGTTAGCAAATTCTTTTTGAAATTGTAAGGAATGCTTCATTGCTGACTATCAAAATTGTGACACTAAGTAGCCGATCCGATGAACATTTGAAATTTGCATGACAAGAAAATGATTATTGGTATGCAAAGGATTAGCTTTTTAACACATTCATGTAAAATATGTGACAGTAGCTACACGAACACAATTTAAATGAAACTATTGGGCAACCTTCTCAATCACAAGTTTCGTTTGAATGTGGTTGAGAGCTAAAATAATGTTGCCATACCATTTGTAAAATTTTCTTACTTGTACGTTTGATAGAGTTTGAAATACTTTTAGTATATAAAATTAATGGGAAGTTATTGGGTTGGTTTTAAGGAACACTATTCCGAATTTTAGAGGTCAGCTATCACTAACAACCAAGAAGGCAGACATGCTATGTGTTGTCTTTAAAGAATCCTGTTACCACAAAACGAACTTTGAGTCAAGAGTTGAAGTCATTTGTAAGATAGTCAATTGAACAAATCAATGATATTTTTTTTTATCAGTACAGAGTGTCAGCTAGCCAAACTTGACTTCCACCACCAATGACACAAGGTCACAAAAACGAATACCTTCAGTGATGTGATAAAGATAAACTTAGATGCAGGAATATCGTATAAAGTGTTATTAAACGAATCACTTCTGTTTTTAATATCATGAAGGTCACTCCCAATTTTAATGACATGAAGGTTATAGTAAACGCACAATGTGGAGTGGATTCAACAACGTATTGCAATTCAACACCGGAAGTAATGATATAGAGTACCATTGGATACATGTATCGGTGAAATTTTTTTCTGCTTGATCGCACTTTTAATGGTAACCATTACATTTCCGATTTGTGAAAAACCATGACTTGGCCATTTGTTCGAGCCCTGCGAAAAGCTGCTCTATTCCGCACAAAAATGCACATGCGGGTGTTGTTAGTATTATAAATATTTTCCTTGATAAAGAAAAGTTTCAGTTGCTGCCACATTTTTAAGATTTATAAAAAACAAAAAAAATATGTGGTAATTGTTTGTCGAACCACTGTTTTGTCATTGTATAGCAATCACAACTGACTGTGGAATATCCAGAATGATTTAAATTTAATTTAGACATAACACATTATAGTTTTATTATTTTACTGCCGTTATTGAATTTTTGAAATAATTACTTTGTATATACTTTCTTTTAGTTATTTTTTTGTATTATGATTTATGTAGCATTAAAATTTGTGAAGGATAATTAGCATAATAATTAAATTAATCAAAATTCAAGTAAATAAATGCTAAAGTATGTGACTCGTTATATTTTATAAGAAAAGACTAGTTTTTGATTTTCTTTAATATCGTGGGTTGCCATCCTTAAAGATTTTTTTCTGATATTTCCCTTCTTATCGAATTATTTTTGGCTCAAACCATTAAAAAATGAATATAGATTCATTTTGGTCTTTTTCCAAGCAATAAAATTTTTCAGTTTATGTTCATTGATTTTACTTGTAGAATGTCATGAAACCCAATGAAAAAATCTTGCATGACATAAATGTTAAAAAAATAATTAAAAACTTAAATCCAAAGTTATTCATTCAATAAATTATTTACAGATTAATTAAAAACCCTCTAATGTGCAATAAAATTAACTATGTAAATTATATATAATGACTATTATAGCAGTTATAAAGTAATTCCTTATGAATTTGATAAACTAATGCATATACTTGAACAACAAAAAACTTGTTCTAATGCATTCGCATAAAAAGTAAATATAGAAGTAAGATTTATCTTATCATTTGGAATTTTGCATACAGACGTTATCTAAGAAAGTGAATTTTTGTTTAGATGAACGACAACTTTAAGTTTCTCTCTGTTACGATGCATTTTTTTTTTTCTGTCTTAATTTGGCAATTCTCAGAGAGTTTTGCTTATTATATAATTCATGAAAATACTCTCTATGAAAAGTTCTTTAAGAAGATACGAGATATGCAGATTCGAAAATTTTTATAGTTAAGAATTAAGCAAATTTTACTATTTAAAATTATTCCCTGCTGCGACATGCCGGGGAAATAATGTCAAGAAATTGTTCAATTTTTATGACTACATTCTGATATTAGATTATCCATACTATAGTATAAAAAATACTAGCAATATACACTGCAAAACTCACAGTTTGAGTAAGTGAAAATGAAAAATTATAATTTTTTTTAAAAATATGGGGTTTTGATTTTAATTATAAATAAACCAATCGCAATTTTTTTTGTTCCTAATTGCGGGCACACATGAGTAATTAACCCATTTTCCACAACAAGGCCGGAAACTACTACTCATTTTATCGTTACCCAGTGGCACCTGTGAACCAAGTCACGGAGGTACGAGTAGCATCGCCCACGCCACACCACTACAAACCCGTTTATAGGGCGGGTCACATTCATCCATCATCTGAGGGAAGGACAAGAAACACATAGGAAGAGAAAATACACCCATGCCGGGATTCGAACCCAGGTCCTTCCCATGCGTAGTCAGGTACTCTAACCACTAGATAGGTTGGGCGAACCAATCGCAATTAAATAATGTATCAAATAATTACAAATAAAAAGTATAAATTATTTTTACATAATTGTTATGGATATTATTTCTAATATCTTCTTAAAAGAGAATAAAATTTGGTAAATTTTATGTTGCCAAATTAGTAAGTTATATTAGTCTCAATATTTCTTCTTTAAATATAGTTCAATCTTGTTTTCTGACAGGCAAAGTTTGAAATTAACATTTTGTCATAAGTAAAATAAATTCATTATGAAAAGAAATGTCTTAATGTGCTCTTATTAATGTTGCACAATCTTAAAATAAGATTTTTCTATTCTAATTACCTATCAGAATAATTACCATAATAAAGTTTACGAAGTTAAGGGAGATTTCTTCTAAAATGATTTGAAATCATTTAGACCCAAATCAGTTCAACTGTCTATGGAAGCAAATAAAAATTTTATGTAATTTGTATTCATGTATAATACATTGGAGCCGACATAAGCGTTGTTATAGTCAAAATTCATTTTTTGTCTTAATGTTGATAAAAAAGAATAAAATGTTTTTATTTTTCTCTCACTCATACACACACACACATCCGTACACAAAAGTACTATATAATTATCTTAATAATAAAGAAATAATATTAATTTATAGAAATTGAAAATTTTCATTATAATGCTTTATTTAATCTTGATTTAATAATCATTTATATATATATATTTCTTCACATATTCTTTATTATTTGGATTTTTCATAAATGTATTATTTAAAGCAATAACTAGTAGCATGCTTCAATTATTCTATTAATTTGTTCAAAATTTTGTTTTGAAGTAAGTTGAAAAATATCCAAAATATATTCTGCGGAATTCTGTGTACAAGTTCAAATACCCGTTAATAGCTTTTAATTAAGTAAAGTAGCAATTCTTAATTATTTGTCATTCGTGCACACAATTAAGTTATGTTTATTAATACTATTTGATGAAATTTATCTTTTAAAATTTCACCTTTATTTAATAAAAAACATCATTTTGAAAGATTATTTTCAAAATCAACATTTAAATAATTTCAAATAAGATTAAACTAAATGTATTATTTTTTTATTATTTTATCGATTGGAAAAAACAACACTATTACTGAATAGACTCTATTTTTATCACATAATACTTTTTTATTTTATGATATTTTTTAAAAATATCACACAGATATTAGAAAATCAATATTTATTCATTTATATATATATATACTGTTATGTATTTTTAGCCGATATTTAGAAGCTGTGTCATAAACATTTATTTTAATCAACAGCACTGTATAATTGATTGATTGATTGATCAACATTGCATTTAAGGAAATGTTCCAGTTTACTAACAAATATAAATTATCAAAGAATCGGAAATATATTGTATTACAAAGAGGATTGTTAAAGTTTAAAATTGATTTTACCAATATCTTGAATACAGTTTAATTGAAAAAGGCCATACACAAGCTTGTTTTTACCAGATACAAGCTATCGTTAAACATTATTGATTAAGATTAGGCAATATAATACAATTTATAACTAACTGAGTAGTAATATCATTTAACCAATTATATATAAACAATCGATGGATAATAAATTGCTCTACAATGGCCTCACATTTTAAGCTATCTATTAGCTAAAAAGCGGCTAGCCAATGTCAATTTTTCGTTGGTTAGCATTTAGCAAATATAAAGCATTATGATAAACTATTCTCAAGTATTCCTTACATTTTGCAAAATAACTCTTCGTATTGTTTAATGATATTTCTTTAATAAAAAAATATGGCTATTTAATTATGGTTTTAAAACTTTCGAACGTATATACTATTATACTTTCAGAAAAGACTGTGCGTTCTAATGGAATTGATAAATATAGTTTGACAAATATATTAAAAACATGTATGAAGAAATATATATAATGTTGTGCATAAAGGTATATATATATATAAGTCTAATAAATAAATGTGTTCTATTTTACTTGTTTCTTTTATATCAATGTAAAAAAGCTTCAAAGAGTATGGTATATTGATCCCTTAGGAATCTTCAACTTTGTATAATAATATTAAGCAAACGTAATTGCATTATATTTTTCTTATTTATATTTCTCAAAATTGTTCCTGTTTTAATATATAGAAGCTTAGATTAGTATAAATGTAACTAATCTAAGTTTCATTCATAAGTACTTTAAATTTCACATAGCCTGAAATTATAACTTATAAAAATAATATTCGGAATGAAATGCTTCTGAAAATTTTAAAAGAATATCGCGCTCAGAATAAAACTTCTCCCTTCTCTTTCAAATAATTCATAATACACATTTTTAATTTATAAAATGTGTCGTTTTCTTAGATTTAACTCATTTCAGTTTTATGTGAACGAAGGTATTTTCTTTATTATTGAAAATGTGAATTAACAAATCTTTCGTTCTTTATTCGTTTCCGATTGAAACTGAATTCATTTTTGATGATCTTTGTTGGAATTAAAGTTATAGTATAAGATGGCAGTTTTTCATCTTGCGAAGTTGAATTGAATCTCAATTAAACTTCTTCATTATTCATTCCTAACACAAAATTTTAAAAAAAAGATGCAATTCTTTTGTTAAAATTATCTAGGTTTCATTCCTTTTTAGTTTTTTTCTATGAAAGAAAAAATTTTAAGTAAAGGGATTTTGCTATAAATACATTTCATGCACATAACTAATTGATGCAGAATTGGTCATTATTAATTTATCTGAACAAAAAGAAATACGTAATAAAATTTAACGCATCGAAATATGTGCATATATAAATCCTAAATATTTTGAATCGCTGAAATTTTTCGTTACGATAAACAGTATATCTGATTTAAAAAAATAAAAGTGTTTTTAATTTAAAAAAATTTTTCAATATTTATTTTTTTATTCTTCTATATAGTTTTCAAAAATAAAATTAATTTGATAGGCTCACTAAGATATTTAAAAAAAGCTGTCGCGCTTCTGTTGAGGAAACTACTGTTAATTAAGTAAATATAGGAAAAATTGATCTACGAAATTAATAGTTAGCCAGACGGAGGATAATTATATTTTCCTTTATTAATGCATGAATCATCATTTTTAATTAAAAAAAACAGCTTGCAAAGATTCTTCAAAGGGAAATTTTGTTCCCCTTAAAGATTTTTGTGATAGGCTAACTTGTATTTTTATTTCATTATTTAAATGTCATTACAATAAATTAAAATAATATTTTAACCTATTATCTTGATGCATTTTGATGAAATCTGGTTTTTTTCTCTCCCTATTTTATAGATTAAGCAATTTGTCGTGATATATGCTGGAAATCTCTACATAGTATATTATATTTTTAATTATAAAGTAAATAACGAAAATTAAATTTTTAATAAATTTATAAAATAATGATGTATTACCTAAGTTACTTAATTTTATGCTTCTAAAATATATTCACACTTAAAATTTAAGAAAATTATTGTGAAATTGCTTAATGTTCGTCATAATGAAATAACTTTTGAAGTAGAAAAATAATTAATATTTTTACTATAAATATTAATTTTTTTATTTCAAAATTCAAAAATAACTTTGATTATACTTTTTAATCATTATATATTACATTTTTGAGTAAAAGAATTACAGCAATAATAATAAGGTATTTTACACCATTTATTTTATTTAATAACCTTAAATATTATATTATAAATTTTTATTACCCGTCTTCATGATATCAATGAATGGAAAATAAATTCATAAGATTAAAAATATTAAAACTAAAACTATTTCTTGAAATTTAAAAAAAAGTTAGCATAAGTTTTGTGACTCTAGAAAATTTTTGGAGTACATATTTTAAGAAAGTATATAAAACATTTATTTCGAAAGCTTCGAATGACATTTTTAGATGTTATTTTATTTTATACAATCCACTCTATGTACAACCTAACTTCACCTTTTATTAGAACAGAGAAACAGACAGTAAGGATCTTTGATCGGCTTAATTTACTTGTCGCTTGACTATCACTGCCAACATATCCAAGAATATTCCTTCATGACTTACAGTTTAAAATGGATTTTAAAACATACATAACCTCATTCGAAAAGGAAATCGAAGCCATAAATAAGTGATGTAAATTTCCTTGTGTTAACCCTGTAATTACCAGCATGTTTGATAAGTTCGATTCACCTTCTATTTTCAAAAATTTAAAAATAAGTGTAATAAAGCAGAATTTAATGAACAAATTTAATATAAGCACTTTTTAAATAAAATAAGTAAATATAATTTTTTTTCATTGAAAATTTTTCTCAAATATTTAGTAGTAATTTTTTATTACTTAAAAGAATTATTATATTTGTTAATTATTTATTGTTTTCTATCTATCTTTATACTACTGTTTTAAAAATTTATATTTCAGTTGATATTTTTCATTTTTTATTTAAAAAAAAATTAGGTATATATGTTATCTTTTTCATTCCACATTCTCGTGATAAGTACCAAAAATGTTATTTGAAACATTTAAGTCATAACCTAAAATTATTTTTTTTAAATCTTACATTGATTTTTTTCGTAAATATTTTATTATTATTGTATTAATATAATTGCACAGTATAACAATATATTTTTACCAAGGAATATTCGCAGATGACAACTAAAGTTCCTTATACAAAAATATTCTTTTCATAATGATAATATTCGTCGATTATTGAACTTTTCAATACGCACTGTGCATTAGTAATGCGATGCAGAAACGTTACTGTTGATACTACTTGTCTCCAAGGCCTCATAAGTTCAAACAAAATCTAAAAAGGCAATGACCTTCAAGAAGTGTAACACAGAAAGGGATAGTTATAAGAAAAATAAAACGCTGTGCGTGTGTATGTATAAATATGAAACCCCAGCTTACTAGTCGGAGAGGCGGTGGTAAAAAAAACAAAAAAACATTGGATTTATCATGAGGAAAAAAAAACGTTGTATTTAGCAATTATTTACTTACTGAAATTAATTTTATCAAAAAATTAGGACATTTTACTTAAATTTAATTCAAAATGAAGTTTCTAAATCTGTGATTTTCACAATCTTTGATACTCATCCTTGTTTCCATAATGTGAAAGAGAAATATAATCTTTTAATGTTTCGTTTCATTTCAAGATTGATTCATTGTATCGTTGTTTGTAAAATTATAAAGTTTAAAATTAATTCTTTGATAGAAAAATGAAGTAAATCTAACAGCTTTGTTTTTAAAACAAGAAAAAACTAAAATGTATTTAGGATGGAGTAGTATTTGAAACTAATTCGGCCTACTTCTGATTATTTTGGAAATTCATACCTTGATGAATTAAAATTTATATTTTTGCTTAGTATATGGGATTCAAATTCATATCTCGTTAGAGATGTTCAAAGAACGTGAAAAATACACAACATTCTGATTTCACTTAAATGGAATGAAAATGAAATGTGCAGAAATAGAAATATTCAAAAGTTGTTTCGAACACAAAACGCAAATTTTTAACATCGAAAGTCTAAAAATTTCTTCGTATCAGCTAAAAATTAAATTAACTGGATTTTATCGAAAATATTAAAAATACAGCCAAAAATGATTTAAATTATGTTACATACCTTTTTAAATTATATATTTTATAAATTTAAATATAGAAATTAATGATGAACCGTACAGTGTGATTTAAAATATGCTTGAAAAAAAATTAAACATAAAATTCATTTTAGCTCTATAACTTCGAGTTTTTAATCTATCTGTGCTTATTCCATAACTTCTGTAAAAGGAATTTTGCAAAATCACTTCAAAATATGATGAACTTTTTTAGCTTCACCCTTTTCCATGCTAACATTCCACACAGATAATCATATCCATTACTTCCATTGAACGTCCTAGTTCAGTTGACATAATATAATCACAATAAAAATATTGACCATATAAAATAGAAGAAATGTTTCGACTATTGTTTTACGTAATGCCGACTTATGAAGTAATATCCTCAAAACGAAAATATTTTACATTTAACTGAACAGAAATACTAAATTATTTCAGGCTTTTTTATTGTTGCATTTCATTGCGAAATATGTGGAATCTTTCTTAAAGAACAGACTGCAGTACAAGAAGAAAAAGTTTCCAGCGGCTGGCGGAAGCCTTAACATGAAAGATAAGGTTATAAGTTATTGGACTCATTATTGAGTCAGCTGCTTTTGTTTTGTTTTATTTTTTGTTCTTGAACTACTTAATATGAAATAATGAATGTGAACGGCCAGCAGAAATAATTGCATTCATCCATATCAATTTAAAATAAAATATTCTGAAACGAAGAAAAATGATATACATATTGTTTTAGCCGATATATAAACTGCAGTTTATAAAATGTTTCTGGTCAAAATGTTTTTAGGTACATGGATAATTTTTAAACAAATTTGTCAATACAAAAAATTATTTTGGTTATATAATATGCACACATAACAATTTTCTTAATTAATGCCTTACTTGAACTTTTGGTTAAACAATAAATGAAATTTTCATAAAAATTTGTTTTTATATTTAAGTTAAAAAATAAAACTATATTAAAAATATTTTTTATGCTTATGCTATTTGTTAATAATTGTAAAAAAACAAAATCATTTATTTTTATTTCAATCAAGTCAATCAAAATCAAATTTCAAATATGCGTAGTGCCCTATTAATTGAATATGAATAGTCATCTTACTGAATGGTTCAATTATACCATACTATCAAATAAGGTCATAAGTTTTATGATCCCATCATACAGAACATTTAACTATACCAACTCATACAAAACGTTGTCCTGGTTATCTCAATAGCTTGCAATCCCTAAAAGACGAGAAGATAAGCATGTTACTCGCACTGGCTTTAAAAATCGTACCTTGACGTTACAAGCTCTTATGTTGTTGTTCTTGCACAAGCATGCTTCCCTGTATCTAACTCTGAGTTGGGTTCTACCAGTTAAGATGGAATTAGCTGGTTGGGAGTATTCGTAATTTAGAATCAGAAACCAAGCAGAAGACCCCCAAATACTTGACCTGCCACCTCTAGAGGTATCATCTCACTTGGAGGACATTTCGACCACAACATATTCAACGCATCCCAGCCACCTTTAATGAACACGACGGATCTTCGGTTAAATCGAGATTTGAACTCACTGCTTTCCTGTAACGAAAACGACATCCTAACCAACGACCACGGCCTTAAATAAAATTCAGCTCTTATGTCAAAACATGAATCATTTACAAGACAATAAGTGTCTGTACGAGCAAGTTGACGATATTTGTAACAGTATGGATTGTCAGCTCAATAACCATTGGATTCAATTACCCATAAAACTACATCTTAGACAGGAAAGCTTCAGTGATGTGATCAGTAAACAACCTTCATGAAGGAATGGAATGTGTTTTAAGATCAATTCTGTTCCTGTTTATAGTTTCATAATTATTGCATTTACGGTTTTTGGCAAAAAAAAAAAGCATACATTTCCAAATGCATTCGACATGGTCATACTAGCACAACACCTGAGATAATGATATAGAATGCTATTATACGTCTCGGTCATTTATTTTTCGCATTGATGGCATTTTGAACGATGGCCATTATACTTTTGTTGTGTTATAGCATGTGGCTCTACCTTTTATTCGAGCCCTTCGAAAACATTACATTTTAGCAAGGTAATGCACGATAGCATATTGCCGTTATTATACTATTGTACTGAGTTTTCTTGATATACAAAATACTTGGCTGCTGCTGCAGCTACTATATTTTATAGAGAGCTCACTTATAGAAAAAGCCAAGTTTATAGTTGCCTAGGACGAGCTTATCACTACATTTTAGTCACTGCAGTCAATAAACTATACCATCGTGTTGAAGTTTATTGGATTGCTATACCTGTATATGCCATGAAATCTTTATTTGAATCAAAGCCCAGGCTTATAAATTTTATTACTGTCAAAATTGCTTGTTCTGTGTATTGATTTCTCAATATCTATGTTTTAAATGACTTGAATTTAGTTATTTGTTATTTCCAATATATATTTGTCCAAAAAGAATTATTTTTCTGCTATTTCTTTCTGTATTTGTATCAATTTTAATGGCCAATGGCAATGGCTTTTGAGAATCCTTAAAATTTGGATATTTTGTAGAATTTCATCTCATATATTACCAATATCCCATTGAGCAACTATTTATGTGATAGCGATCAATAACTGTTATTAATTGCTAAACACTATACTCTCTATATTTTAGTAATTTCAGATGATTAGAAATTTATACGTAAAATACTTCTATTTTACTACATCGTAATTAAATAGGAGTACTTTACGTATAAATTTTTTGACATGGAATTAATTGAAAATTTAATTCCATGTGAATGTAATGCAAAAGTTGAATAAAAAAAAGAACAAAAATAGGATTTTGCTTACGGATTTAACAAAATAATCATTATTAGCATGTTAATATTTTCAAATAGAAATGTAAAAAATGATATGTTATAAATATTAAAGTATATCAGTGTTACAGTTGAATTGATATATAAATATTCATTTCATCTTATGATAAATTACATTGAAAAATTTATGACATTAGAATTTATAAAATATTTCATAAATGTATCAACAATCTACAATAATTGTAACAGTAAAATGATATCATTATCAATCAATTTTTATCAAATTATAAATTTGCAATTACAATAACAAGAAATTCATATATATTATAGAAATTCCTATATATTTTTTTCTTAATTAAAATATGCGTTTCTAAAACGAAATTTTTGTTTTACCGTAATGCATTTAAGTCATGTGTACCCAGTTTTATGATTAGTTGTTTTAAATTTAAAAACTGCTCTTTCAAAAACGCTCCACTAATTCCTTGGAAATAGCTCAAATGAAGGAACAAATTTCGAACATGTGATCCCTTTTATTTTGAAATACGATTTTTTACTTTAATTAACTTTATAAAAGGGTATAGAATTGTAAGAAAGGTTATCAAGCTTTTGACAGACAAATATTATTTGAATTATAGGATTTTAATATATATTAATTATATATTTAATATACAAATTTAAATAGTTTTAAGTTTTGGGTTTTCATTACAAGTAAATCCAAATTCAAGAATATTCAAGTTTTAACATTCTTAGAAGTGGTTGTAAGAACAACATAGCTCTCGAACAAACGGGAGAAAATGACATATTGATCCCTTTAAAATTTTTATAGCAATTACAATATGGAAGGCTATTATGTTCAATTAGTCAATAGTGTTAGAATTTTACGAGATAGATTTTTTTGGGGGAAGTTTTTTCACTGATAGTTTGAGATATTTTCAAGGGATTATTGCACCAAAGTATTTTTCTGTAAAAAGATGTTTTGGTAGACTAACTGGTGCAAGGGTTTTCTTCTGGTCTTTGTAAGTCAGAGAATTCAGTTTGAATACATTAAAAGTCATTTATGTGATAAGGACTATACTGAATTACATTACTTACAACTTTGATGTGTTTCTTCCATACTATATATCATAAAAGTGAAGTAAAGAGTAATGTCTTACTTATTGACTCTATAATTTGACGATAGTTCTCACAAATTTTGGACCTTCTTCAAACTTTTGATAATTAAAAGCAGTTTTATTTAGGTGCAATATAAATGTAATCTTATTGTATTATTGGATATTTCTTTCTAAAACGGTTAAATTAAATAATATTAGTCAAAAATAATAATATTTTTACTTAATTTATAATATTTCATTTTAAGAAAATAAAAAATTTATGTTTGTCTAAATCTAAATTTTAAAATAATGTCATAAATCCTAAAACTAAGCAAAGATTTAACTTTTTTTATAATGAAAAAAATAAGAATCACACATTCAGGATAAATATTTTCAGTTGCTGAATTGCTTAAATCAAAATGTTTTTTAAGATTCTGAAAAATATATTTTAATTTTTTTCGACGCGAGATACTAATAATAAATTTGAATAGTTTTTAATATAAATATAGGTTTGTAAATTGAATTTCATGGAACAATTTTAATGAAATTAAAAAAAGATATTTTCTTTATATTTCACATAAATAAAATATATCTTTATAAAGTTACATACTCAGTTTACCGAAAATCTTTCAACAAATAATGTACTTTGAATTTAATAAAATTTTTGCTATGTATTATTTTCAAAATTTAGATTGCTTTATATTTTAGTCTACAACAAAATGTATAGTAAAATAAAAATTGTAATTAAATTTTCTCACAAAAAATAGAAGAATTAGAATCTGAATAGAAACACCTATTTTATTTTGAAATGAATATCGAAAAAAAATTTTAATTTCTTTCCCATATGAAATTATTTGTTTATTATTGTTCAGAGAATGTTACATTTTACATCAGTTGAAATAAAAAAAAGACAATTCTTTGATATTTCTTTGCACGTATAGTTAGAAATTTAGATAAAAAATTTTTCCGTAATATTATTCGGTGCTGGTGATAATCTGTGTCGTATGGTCATATGTTGTATATTTTTCTACAAATGTTTAGTGTGTGATTAAAGATTCCTCTATTCTATAAAACAAAACAAATAGTAATAATGAAAGAACGAAGACACTATTTTATTATTTTCTTACATATTTCAAAACTTATTCCTTTAATAACAGAAACTTCTTTTCTTATACAATGTAGCGGTCGAAAAAAAAAATGTTACATCGAACTTAAAAAGCATAGAATACATTCAAACGCTTAGAAAATATTTCAGTCCAATGTTTTTAGTAGTAAAAATGACTTTCAATTTTTTTATTAATTATGTAATGGGAAAAAATGAGAGAAATTTATTTTAACACTTAGCACATTTTTCAAAGTAAATGTAAAGATTTATTGTGTATCTATTTTTGTTTTAAATTAATGAATGGAAAAAGTTTAAGCAAATACATTTTAGTAACTGTTTCAAATTAATAAAGTTATAATTTGTTTGCTCTGCATTACAAATAGCATTCATTATAAATTTAAGTTTAAAACCAAACCAAGGGTAGGAAACAGTATTATCATATTTAAAATCATGAACTAGTTTTGGTTTGGAGCAACTTACGGTCACTTTTTCACATGAGGGTGATTAGAATGGTGTTCCGATCAGTCCTCGTTCGTAAAAATGTTGATTCCAAATCACTACAAATGCCTATTCTCGAGATGGGAGTCGAACTCAAGAATTGTTGAACCGTAGACGAAAACGCTACCCTTATGATAACAGCAAGGAAATAAATGGACTAAAGTCATAAAAAAAGAAATAGTCGAACATATCGGATGTTATTATTTTAGAAGAATAAGCTTTAAAAATTTCTTAAAAAAAAAAAAAAAAAAAAAATGCAACACTTTTATAAAAGTAGTTTACACAAACTAGAAATATTCGGAAAATTTCATTGTATTGTACAAACGATAAAAAATTATACGATAAAAAATTAACAGTAGAGTTCCTATTGATTTATATTCCGTGAATGACGTATAATTTCAAGAATGTTTTGAAAAATAATGAGAATACTAAATGCACGTTTAAACTTATTTGTAAATACTCAAACTTTTAGCTATAGGTTGTTTAGGAATTTGATCTGATGTATAATAATACTCTTTCACAACTTAAAAGGTAATCGACGTTATTTTACATTGGAAATGAAATTATGTAAATAAAGCGATAGAGAAAATCCGTGAACTGTCAAAATAATATCTTTTAAAAGCGCGGAAATATACATGTGTTTGTTTCCTTCTTTCTCTTAAAAGTAAACTTTAACTGAAAATAATTTGATTTTTTTCCTTCTGACATAAACTGTTCTTTTTTATACCATAAAAATCTTTAAGGTTGTTTAAATTTTATTTGTTTATTTTTTAATTATTATTATTTTCTATGTGTTAGTAATATTGCATCTAAATATATATTGAAAGCATCTAAAAAATACGCCTAAGTTACTAAAAATGTGAAGATATAATTTGAAAGGCATAGAGAGCTTCTATTATTGAGTTTCATCTTCAGAAGCATGTAAAGACTTAATAAAGGATCGGATTGAGTGCTTCTTTTTTTTTATTATCATCAATTTTTCAAAAAGATTATAATTATAATCTTTTAAAGTGTAATAAAGGAAAAATAAAACAGTAACACTGATTTAAGAAATTCAAGTTCATTGCATTTATCATAAAGTTTGTCATAAAATCTTATGTCATTAGTACATTAAAAAAGTTCTCTATTTTATCGTTTTCGATGATAGTTTAATTGAAGTTCTAAAAACTTCAACATTCTTGTGGTAAACAGTTTTACTAAATTTATTTAATTAATTTTGCTCATATTTAAAAATGTAATTCTATCTTGTGATTGATGAAGTATCGAATTCTTCTGGAACCAAAACAAAGTCATTGCAATTAAATTTTTAGTGTTCTAAAATTTTTTTGAAGCAGATATGGAAAAATTTAATGGAAAAATTCAAGCGACAAACAAATTCAATGACATTTCTGTTATGCATTGGTTGTCTGTAATTGGTATTAACACTACGCAATATGTTTAATATTGAAAAAGTGATTACTAAAAATATCATTAAATGTCATACATCAATTTAAATTGACTGAATGTAATTGAGACGTTATGAACAATATCAGAGCATGTCACTACTGTATAAATATTCTTGCTTTTTTAATAATTTTCTATTAAAAATAATTTTTTTCGTTCCTCGAACCACAGTAAAAATGTTTTCAAATTTTATAACATAGCAGCTTTTTTTTTAATAAGTTTTAAAAATTTTTTTTAAGAAAATGTATTTTAAGTGGAACAATCGAAATATCTACAGTAAATAACTTTTTAGATGTTAATTTAACATTGAATCTGTAAACTTCTCATTTTGTTCAATAAGTAATTAATCAAAAATTTTTTAATTCGCAGTATAGATTTATCAGACTAATTTTCATATTTGTGTGATTTATTATGAACTTTTAATAGAAATTTTAACAAAATGTATGTAAATTTTTAATAGGATTTTTAAATTTTTAATAGTGTATTATTCATAAAAATAGAATATGATTGATTTATTTAATAAGTTTTATTAGAATCTAGAATTGTCTTTTATGAGACTAATGTGTGTAACGTATTTTTCCAATTGCAAAATAAGGAAAAAGGTTGAGGAATATATCATTATCAACTCATAGTTATTTTATTTTTAATTAGTTTTTTTATACACCTTCATTAATCAACTTTTATTGCAGGAGTAGTCTACAGGATAAATAATAGAACAATGAAAATTCTTCCTCATTTGTTCTATACAAACTACAATTGACTGAGACAATTCAAAATAACCGTTGTCTATTCATGATGAACAACCTTGACAACAATGTAATCTCAGTTTAAAAGAAAAGAAAAAAGAAAGAAAAAGAGCGAGAGATTAAGGATTTGGTAAGTAGATAGATATATGATGCTATACTCCCCAACGAACATTCAAGTCGCTGATTTTCATCTTCACCCGCTGAGCTCAGAATTATGAATCACCTCTTTTAAAAGGAAAAAAAAAAAAAAAAAAAAGAACCTGTTCCGTGTCCTCGAGAAATCACGTGATCAGAGACTTTACCTGGTTTTGAGCCAATCACAAACCTGCAGGCGAAGAAGGGGAAAATTCAAACACTGATCGCCGGTTTTTCCGTCTTGAGAAAGTGTATGCTAGGAATGATGCTCAGATTTAAACCTTAAAATGTAAAATGAAATACCTAGCTATGATTATATTTTAAGGAATTGTAGTGTATAGATTTGTGTCTATATTATAGCTTCATCGCATTTTTAAAAAAACCAATCAGAACATCAACAAGTGCACGTGTACAGGTGAGTGTTCGTTTTGTGTTCGAAACGCCATGTTGTATTGTTTACATACGATTTACAAGATTTGTTTACAAGCAAAATCGGTAAACGAAGAAAACGCGTTTTTTTATTTTGATTATTGCAGTTGGATTTAAAAAAAATGAACGAATGTTTCATAATAGTTACTATAAATTATTTTTATATTATATAAATGTTTTTTAATAATATCTTAACTGTTGTGTATCGAATTAAAAAATTTTACTACAATTATACAGTACACTGCATACACAGAATACATAATCCATATTTTTGAGTGATTTTCTATTTTATTTCCATTTATTTTAAGTAATTATTACATCATTTGAATAAGAAAGTGAGAAATCTTATTACATTATTATATTATCTTATTATATAAGCTTAATGTTATCAATAATGGTTTTCTATTTCTATATATTTTTTAACTATCTATTTTATTATTTCAGAATATTTTAAAGAGAGTTGGATGTTTTCTAAAAAAAATTATTTTTTCAATTAACATGAATATAATTGATTACAATTATAAAACTATATTTTTTATTCTTTTGCAACAATATTAAAACATTATATTAAATTAATAATTTTTATATGTTCACACATGTGTAGTTATTCTATGATATTCATAACATTTTTAAATAAATATTAAAAGAAAACAGCTATTAGATATCTATAAAAAATTACTAAAATACTTTTCTTTCTTTCCATTTTTTTTATTTGATTTTTTTATCCTATTTTTAAAGCCGGTATATCAGCTAATGTGTAGTTAATCTATGATAATTATGGCATTTTTTTAAAAATATGAAAAACATATGACATTAAAAAAAAACAATTGAATTATTATTAACGTAACATACTTTTTGTATTTATTTATCTGATTTCTCGATCTTAAAATTCTTATTCTATATAAAACCCTTATTATAAAATATTAAATTCTTCAAAAATATTTTTGAAGAACAACGCAATAATCAATGAAGATTGCTTGGCTGTTGTCATGAATATGAATGACTTGTATCGAGTTAAAAACCAGAAGACCTGTTTGACATTCTTCTGGCTCCGTTTCTTACCAGACGATTTCTTCCATTGTATCAGTCACCTTTTCTTCTGGTCATTATGAGGAGGAATTCCTGGCGAGTGAAGTGAGTGACCTTCACAGAATTTACACATTGTGTCTTTCCTTTTCACCTGAAGGGAGCAGCTTTGGGGTTAAAACATTGTTACAATGTAAACTTTTGTCCTATATATTGTGAAACATACACAAACCAATATTAATTCTCGTCAGATAGATATGAATAATTAGAATATAAGGAGTACTGTTTAAATAAACTACTTTCTACCAAATTTTGTCAGAATTATAATATTTTTAATATTACAAGATTTTTTTCTTTTTCGTATGCGATATATATTATTGTAAAATATTAAAACATTTTAAAGTATATACACCTAAGTCTGTTTTTACACGGTCTTTTTGTACACGGTTTTGATATAACACGGTTTGAAAATTGAATATTTTTAATTTTTTTACACGATTTTATTCCATTTAGCACGATTTGAAATTTTATGTACTTAAATTTTTTTTGTCAAATTTAATTTTTGCGAAGTATGTTCATATCACAAAAAAGTATTTATGAAAGAAAAAAGTCTGAAACCATCGATAGTATCGATAGTTTGCGAACACTAGCTTAAAGATTTAAGTGAATTCCCCTTTAGCGCGTATAAACAAGTGGGGGAATTCCCTTTATGTGCATACAATAAAATTTACTGGTCAGAGCAATTGAAACGTGTTAATATTTTGTGAACTGTCAATGCAATAAGACGTGTTTGGTAAAGAAATTTTTTGCAGGCAAATTTGATTTTCCATTAAATTTAATTTTAACGCATTAAGATAAAAGGTAAGCCAAAAAATATTTTGTATTTATTCAGTTATTTATCTTTTTTAATTTTGTTAAATATTTTATGTATCCCTAAAAGGAAATGTCAGATATAAAACTAAAACGGAAGGCAATTTCTTTGGAAACCAAGATTAAAATTTTAGATCGCCTTCGAAATGGAGAAGGCTCAACTGCTCTTGGTACATTTAATTTATATTACTTTTAAGATTAGAGTGCATATCTTTTTTATCATTAATTACTATGCTTGTGAAAATAAGCATTATATATTTGATTTAATAAAATAAACATGAATTATTGTTCTTAAAAATTCTTGTTTTTCACTAATTTTAATAGGTTTTAGAGATTAGGAACAAATCACCCTTTTTTGTATAAGATCAATGTCTTTTTTTACACGTTTTTTTTTTACACGGCTTCTTCTGGAACCAATCTACCGTGTAAAAACAGACTTAGGTGTAGTTATTTTTTAAATATGAGCGTCAGTTTGTGTAAACAAAACTATAATAAAAATTAATTAGATCAAAATGCATTACAGTTATATTTTCTCAATATATAAATTAATCTTAAAAAGCTTGAATGTAAAATTATCAGAATGCTTTTTTTATATTATTTGTATTTTATTTTTTTAGTTTAATACTGTATTAATTAATTATAGTGTTATATATAAATAAATTGGAGAAAGTGCCGCCTACATTTTCTTAAATAGAGAAGTTCTGTTTTTCGTGGCTTGTCACTGCATGATCAAACCATCAGTAACCGACATTACCATTAAAAAGACATGATTTTTTGAAATACACTATTTTATTCATGGAATAAATCTATATTTAATCTCCTTCTGGAACCACTTATTTTTTTCAACTACCATAATTTTTCTAGTGAATACATTTTCCATATTCAATCAATGAGAGATGCTTAAATTTATAAGTGAAAGATGTAAAATGTTCGAATTTTAATTAAAAGAAAGTATGACTGAAACAGGGAAAATGTATGATTACATTTCGTCGAAATCTGAGTAAATCATAATTTTGAGAAAGTTGAGTAAAAAAAATCATTTTTGCTGTTATCAATACTTTAATAATAAATGTCTTGAAGTTTTATTAATTTTTCAATGTTTAGCAACCAATAAAATTCAAATGTTTAAGATAAGGGAAATATTCATTGTTTTATCTTGAATTTTTGAATTTTATCGTTTATTTTCTGTAGAGAATAAAAATTTTTCTTTCTTTTTTTTTCAAAAAAAGAAAAATAATAATAGTAATAAAATGAAAGTTAAATATATTTATAGCTTGCAAATGAAAATTACATTACGTCAAATTACTTCCCTTTAAACATTTAATATTAATAAAAATTATGTGATTATAATATAGTTAAGAACATGATATAGTACATAAAATAAAATTGTACTTAAAATAAAAGAAATAATATTTATATAAAATATTTTTTATTCAAAGGAATAATAAATATATATATTATGTTAATATATTATTTTTATTCTTCTATGCCTTTCTCTGTTAAGCATACGCAGACCTTCCCAATATAATTATAAGTTTCTTTTTCATAACTTATTTTTTTATGATTGCATCAAACTTCTAATTTGATCTGTTTTATTGTCTAAAATTCAGAAAGTGAACCTTATATTTGTAATTTATTTAAAAAGATTACCAAAATTAACAAGGATCTATCAAATCAAATTCTATCGATCAATGTAAGAATGAAAGGATCGAGATAATTGCTTTTTCAGGAAAGAGAGCTCAGTAACAAATAAATTGAATTTTAAAAAATAACAAAAATTAACAGGAAATAAAAGTATCTTTTTTTACTGATTAGATAATTTTTTCTGTGAGAAAGTTTCTAATTATTTTCTTTTCAAATCTACTATTGATAAGTAGACAATGATTTGTGGGAAAAAACTTTCATGAAGATATTTGATGATATCTCAAATGTAGTTCAAATATTAATGTTTTAAATATATTTTCAAAAACTTCATCAGTATGTATATCGTTTCATTTTATTTCCTTTTTTCATTAACATTTTTCTGAAAATATTTTTTTTTACAGAAATAGTCTACATAAATAAAGTACTTAATGATTAAAATTGCAAATTCTGCTATTTATAAATCAGCAAAAATATTTCTTAACCATTTCATAGAAATCATAATAAAAAATAAAGGGAGAAAGAAGCTATTGAAGTTAAGTTGTAGGGCTTGCGAATTTAGGAAGCTCTATAAACTTTGAAAAGTCAGTATCAAATGTTAATATTATATATAAAATGATAATTATAACAAAGTATTTTTATTTTACAATGAAAGAAATAATAATAATCTATTGCAAATAATCCATTTTAACATTGTGAAGAGTTAAAATAAAAGATCTTCAAAATATAATAATGGAAAGCATATAACTACTAATTGAAACCATAATCCATTAAATTTAATATGCTTATATATTATTAAAGCAAAGAGTCCACAAATATATTATTATGTGAAGATGTTTAAGTGGTTTCACATAGATGCAAACTTTATGAGTAAATAATTTCAATATAATATTAGGTTGGGGAAAAAGAAATCCATTATTTTTACGTGAACTTTATGTAACTTCTTTTGGATTCACTTTGTAAAAAGGTTTAAAACAGCTTTCATGTAGATTTTTAGGTCTTGGGCGTTACGACTGCTGACACGCGGTTAACTTCGATCATTTTTGATATTTTATAGACATTTTCAACGATGCTGTATCCACATGCGAGGTGCATCTCTAACGTCAAAAATACCCGAACGGAATCGACGAAACAAAAATTGTACGTAACTGGTTGTTACAGTCTTATATAGGACGATAAACACCTTTCACAATTTTAGCTACCCGGCTATCTTTTTCGCCGTTACTAGAGAAAAACGAAAATGTATCGAATTTTCTGTTTGTTGTCTTCCATTTTTAAAACCTTGTACTCGTAACTGAATTAATCAAACAAAAAACCGCAAGAGGATATTTTAGTGTCAAATGTCACCTTTCCAACGAGCATAAATCTGAAATTGTTTGATAGATACCTCACGAGATATCGCTCACTATAGACGTCTACCGAAAAAATAATGGATTACTTTTCCCCCAAACTAATATAAAATGAAATCGGAAACAGAAATTATTATGTTATGCGTTTTTCAATTTAGACCGGGAAACTAATTTTCTGTATAAATTCTAATGAAGACTTATGACACAAGATTTGAGCTGCAGTTAGTAGATATTTCATTGAAATGAATAAACAGTATTAATTAAAGTTAATTAATTTCATTTATCAATTATGTGAAAAATATATTTGGAAAATAATTCAACATGATATCTTTTTTTTTTTTCCGCTGGCATTCTTCAATTTTTTTCGATATCAAAATTCCATATTCTGTATTTGTTATGTATCTATTTAAAGAATTTTTCATTGCCTATTTATTTGTTTCTGTTCTACTTCTAATAGCTTTATATACTCCAAAGAGTCATTTAAAATTTCAAAAAGTTTTTGATTCAATAGCGTAATTTTGCTTTCAGTTTTAGTAAAGGCTTGAATTAAAACTTAAAAATAAAATAAGAGTGTGGTATAAGTGTGATTTCCTTGCTTTAAACCATATTATTGTCAAGAAACAATTATTTTAGTGCTGTCACAATAAATAATAAATAAAATGAATATCTATTTGGATTTATTGGTTTAGTCATTTTGATTATTAGCTTTTAAAACTCAGTCTAGTTAAAGGAATAAGTTGACAGTTCTGAAAACTTTTTACTTTTAGTTATTTAATTATCTCTATGACAGAGATCTGCATTTTCTGCTGAAAAACAAAACGATTTATGCAAAATTAAAATAATAATTGGAAAAAGTTATACAGAATTTCATATATAAGCTATGAGAAATGCGCTATTGACGTTAAAACAGACAAAAACGTAAATGTATTAAAGACTGCAATTTGCTTTGCAATGCGTTTAAATCAATTACGCGGAACTTATGAAACTTATCATCGTATAGAGTATGTCTTTTCAAAGCAAGCAAAAAGCTTGGTCAAGGGAAACAGAAACATTATTTTACTTCCTATAGATGGTGTAACAATTCTTTGTATTCATAAACTTTAGCTAATTTGTCGCTTGCAGAAAAACAAGTGATTAATCTCCAAGGAGCAGAAAATTGTTTCCTGGATCAGACGAATATTTTCATTTTGTTTATTTTATTACTGTAAAATGAAGTTTTCCTCTGAAGGGGTCAAAGGTATTTGCTCCGATATCTAAAAGAAGTCGATATCGGTAGACTGGAAAAAATTCCTAAACTCAATGCATTGCATTATTTCGTTTCATTATTTTAATTTACAATGATTGGCTTTGTTGTGTTTTTTTCCCTCTTCTTAGCAAAGTGTCACAAATCACACACACACACACATATATATATACATATACATATATATATATATAATTATATATATTTTTTTTTATATAAATCATTTAATCTTCTCTCTTAATTCCTAGCACTTAAATTTCTCAAAATTTAAATTTGTAAGAAATAATTTTAAGGAAATATATATAATTATATAAATAATGTTTTTAATCTTAAATTTTATGAGTTTCCCTAGGGGAAAGTTTAATTAAATAAAGATTCAGATTGAAAAAAGAACCCCATTTCCGTATTCTATAGTAATCTTTTCGTAAGCTGAATTTTAAACAATTGAATTTAAATGATATTAATAATGAAAAATGTAAAAATTATTATTTATATATTAATTTATTTTAATTTTAAATTCAATTCTTGAATTCTATTCAACTTTATTTACACATTCCTTCAATATGTTTGGAAAAGTATTTAGGCTATATTTGACATACATATATTATATATATATATATATATATATGTGTGTGTGTGTGTGTGTGTGTTAACAGCAATAATTAATTAATTAAGTTTAAAATAACTTTAATTAATGAACAATGGAAGTGAGAAAAAATGAATGAAGTTCCAAATCAGAATGTAATTTCAACGTTTCAGAAAAGATATAAGAAAAACCCTTTGTAAAGAGCATAAAAATTTAGAAAATAAATGTACTTTTGTTTTTCTAGTTAGGCAAGAAAATTAATACCTATCTCCTTCTTGTCAAAAATTTTATGGTCATAATAAAAAAAAATATCTCAATCGTTAAATAAATCCAAAACTAAAGATAGATGACTAATGCAAAATTGTGCTTATAAAATTTTTTCGTGACACAACTCTCCATTTTTTTTTAACAATATCTTGTATTTCATATAAAATTGCAAAAAGCATAACATTATCAATAACAAGTTGTTATTATGATTTTATCATGAAAAGAATATTGTAATAATAAGAAAAGTTACCCTGGAGAGAAAGGAAATTGCTTTAGCCACTTTCCTAGATATCCAAGGTGCATTTAATAACACCTCTCATCTATCCATCCTTAATGCCTTAAGGGATACAGGGATTGACCATGCAATTTGTTCAAGGACTAGGACCCTGCTTTCGGATAGAGCTATACAAATGAAAATCTTCAATGAGACATTTGAAAGGAAGACAACCAGAGGCTGTCCACAAGGAGGTGTATTATCACCATTACTTTGGAATCTGGTTGTAAATAGCCTATTAAAACATCTTAATTCTATAGGTTACTATACTCAGGGGTATGCCGATGATATTGTCTTACTCATCCTTGGTAAAGACTTTCACATAACTTGTCAACTAATGCAAAATGCTCTAAGTTATGTAAGCAAATCGTGTAAGGAAAGGAATCTGGACATAAATCCACAGAAGACCAACCTTATACCATTCACAAGAAAAATAAAAAGGGAGGGATTCTTTATCTCAAAACTTTTTGAGGTTGAAATCAACGTTGCTTCTGAGGTGAAATTTCTGGGCTTAATTCTAGACCAAAAAATCACCTGGAATAAACATGTTGACTACAAAATCAATAAAGCAAAAAAATGCATTATGACATGCACTCGCATGCTTGGTAAAAACTGGGGTCTACAGCTAAAAATGATGTTTTAGATGTACACAGCAATTGTCAGGCCTACTTTTACATATGCATCTGTGATATGGTGGTGTAAGGTGGAAAAGAAAACTGTGAAGGACAAACTAGGAAGTCTGCAAAGACTGGTCTGCTTGTGTATCACAGGTGCGATGTCCACAGTACCTACCAGAGAACTAGAGGCAATTCTGGACCTGACTTCACTAGATATCTTCATATGCAGCGCTGGCAGAATAATTGCATATAGAATGAAATTGCAAAATCTGTGTTGTGATAAGCCCTCTTCTGGAGGTCATACTACTATTACCAAAAAAATCAACCACCCAACTCTCCAAATGCCTTCAGACAGCATGGAAAGAACATACATGTTTGAAATACCATTCGAGGTAGTTTTTCCTACCAGAGAAGAATGGAAAAACAGCTCGATTGAAATAAAAAACAATGATCTTATCTGGTTTACTGATGGATCAAAAAAAGGCAACCTCTCAAGACTGGGGGTCTATGGCGTGGCACCAAGATTCAGTCTTTATAAAGTGCTTGGGGAACATGCCACTATCTTTCAGGCGGAGGTTCTTGCTATCGCCAACTGTCTGCAGATAAATTTAAAGAAGGGCTATCAAGGTAAGCGTATTCTTATTTTCAGCGACAGTCAAGCAGCATTGATGGCTCTCTACTCATTCCAAGTCAAATCAAAAATTGTAATGGAATACAAAAATCTCCTTAAGGAACTGGCAAATGGGAATAAATTTATTCTTATTTGGGTGCCAGGGCATATAGGAATAGAAGGTAATGAAAGAGCTGATGAACTTGCAAAACAGGGATCCTCTTTCAATCCAATAGGAATGGAACCCTTTTGGGGGATCAACATGAAGACTACAAGGAAGGCCATTCAAAAATGGGAAAAAAAGGAGATGAACAAAGTTTTGCATGATTCTCCTGGACAGAAACATGCAAAAAGTATGATTTTCAACTCATCTGAGAAAATTGCATCTGAAATTCTTAGACTCCCAAGTTTGAAGACTCAAGCAATTGTAGGCTTCATAACTGGGCACTATCATTTCAGGAAACATCTTCATACAATGGGACTTTTTAAACAGGAACCAATTTGTAGGAAATGCCATGCAGGGGTAGAATCAGCTCATCATATCCTATATGAGTGTGATGCTCTTGTCCTTACAAGATTCACTATTCTAGGGTAATCCATATACTAAAGAGTTACACCTAAACTCCATTGAGGGCCTATCAGACTTTATAAACAAAGTAGGTGACCCAAGACAATGAAACTAGGAAAAAAGTGGGCTTGGAGCATGGTACAAAATGCAACAATGCAGAGGTGCCACATATCTGACAAGCTCAAGAAGAAGAAAAGTTATGAATATTCAACTCATAAGTATTAATTAATCAATGTAAACTGCTGATGCGGCGTTTTGAACTTAATTTTTGTACATTAAGAGTCACGTGAAATAAATTTAAAACGAATTTAGTGACAAAATTATCCTTAAGTCTATTGTCCAGAGAGCGCGGTGACCTGGTTGAATTAGGACGTTGTTCCAATAATCGGAATGTTTTAAGAACGAATTCCTTACCGAGTGTGTTCGAATACAGACTGAACTGAAAATCCGTCGTGTTCACTAACGGTGGCTAGGCCATGTTAAGTATGCCTTGGTCCCATTGTCCTCCTGTTTGAATGATACCTTTAGGGATGGTGCGTCAAGTATTGAGGGATCTTTAACTTGATCCCTGCTTTCAAATTGAGAAGTCCCACCCGCCTGCTCCTATGTAACGGGTAAAGCCAACCTCAAATTTAGGATTAGGTACAAGAAAGCATGCCAGTTCAACAACATCTATCAGGATTCAATACAAACAACGGAATTCATCATTATTACAAATTCCCAAGTTTTTTTAAGGTTTATACAAGAAGAGACTTTTTTATATATAATTTACCTAAAATCTTATTGTCATAGGAAAAATAATGATTTTTTTGTTAAGAGAAAAGTTGGCAAATAACCTTTATTAGAAAGTAGGAGATCTTAAATAAAGAGTTTCTATCAAAGGAAATCAAGTTTAAAGTCAAAAAAGAAAATCTGAATAAGGTGGAAAGAATTCGCATATAAGGTGGAAAGAATTCGCATTCTTTTTTCTCTATCCAAGAGCAAAAATTTCGGTATAATTTTCAAATTGGAATTGGATTAATTTCATTTAAAATTATGAGAAAATAAGCAAATATTTTCATTTAAATAAAAAAAATAGTATAATAATATTTTAACAATATATTGAGTAATTGAGGACTACTTGATCATAAGAATGCGGTCACCTATTTAATAATATTTGTTGTTTTATCATATCATTTACTCGCATCTTTTTATCACAGCTCGCCGCCGAGAATCAGCTTTTGAAGGTGACCTCTTTTCTCGCAACGCAAAGGGTTAAAAGAATATATTTCTTTAACAGTATCTTATTTAATTCCTTAATGTGGCTAATAACACTAAAAAAAAAAAAAAAAAAAAAAAAAAAAAAAAAAAAAAAAAAAAAATTATTACTCCTTTGACACAATATTAAACATGAATTTAAATAGTTGTTTTTTAAGCGATTTTTGTCTACTTCAAGATCAAAAATTAACTGCTTAAAACATATTATAACTAAGCATTAAATCAAAATTCTCAGATTAAATTTATGAATGTAACAAAAAATTGCAAAACAATTATTTTTAATAAAGTGTCAGAGATTTTTATTAAAAAAATTGAAGCACTGGCATAAAAATTATACCCAGAAAAATATCAATATTGATTTTATTTTCATAGCTCGGAAATGAATAAATTGTAATTAAAAAATTTAAAAACTTATTATTTCCCTACTCCTCTGAACCTTGCAGCTCTACTTCATTTAAATGAAGAGATTATTAGTGTTGAGATGTATTTATAGATTTTCTTTTGATGCAAATATTGATGAAAACGTCAACCATTAAGGAAATTCTTTTCATTATAAAAAATTTCATATTTAAGCGTTTTGATTAATTTTTTAATAATAATAAGAAAACTGGTAATAGATTTTTCTCTGAATATTCATTTTAAAAATGAAATATTGTTAAACAGTAATAAATTGTTGAACAATTATAGAAATTACTATGAAGAAACTTCATTTATATTTGCATAATTCTATGTAGAGTTAAAAAAATGTACGTTCCAAACAAAATTATTTTATTAATCTACAAAAATGGTTCCAATTTTGTGTTTCCCCGAACTAGATTGGTAGATTTTATTTGCTCTTCTACCGAACTTCTTCTGTTTATATTTTTTAAACGTAGATAATTTTCTTCGTTTTTACTTCATAGTGATGTGACAAAATTTTATTCATTAACAAATATGAATTGAAATTTCACGTATATCACTATTCATTCCTTTTCATGTTGAAAATAACGATAAACTGATAAGCGTCTCTTCTTTTCACTTATATTTATGTAAATATATATGGCTGTGTGTATGGTACACTAATTTTCCAAATTAGTTAAGTTGAAGGAAAAATATGAGTTTGTAAAAATTTTGTTGAATCTCTTAGGGTAACTCTTTGAAATTTTGCATACAATAGACTGGATTTTCTATTTTCTAATACATGTGGAATGTTGTTAAAAAGTGTGCAATCTCTTCAAATTTGCTTATGAGAATTGGAATTCATAAGCTACTCTGATTTCAGATATGGCATGCAGCATTTCTTATATTGTGCCAATAGAACTTGAAATCATAACACACAAATCACTCATTAATATAATTATAACTACAACACAGAATCTTCTGCGAAATATTCTAGTATCTGTATAGCAATTCTACTTAAAATAAAAGGTTTTAGATTAAATTGTTTACTATAGAAAGTCAATATAAATTAAAATTGAGGGTTTTTTAAGATTTTATCTTCAAAGTTTTTGACTTAAAAACGAATAATCTTTTCGAAATAAATTGCATAATCTTTATGTACAGGATATTTTTTATTTATCATCTTTGAATTCCTATTGATTTATTACAAATAAATAGTTATTTTACTTAATGGGATTTTTTTTAACTCCTTGGGCAAAATATTTGAAGCAGTCAATCAATTTTCGCATACCTGCTGCGCATAAAGGTAATTCTTCATCCAGATAATCCCTTTTATTCGTAGTTCATCTAATTGCTCTGCATTAGACCCTGCATCCTTCCTTACCGGTATCTTTCAGTTTGCCTTATATTACCTCAAGTTGCCTTAGAAATTCCAGGAAATAAAAGTCTTATCTCTAGGATTTACGAAATACGTTAACTGGACATTTTTATATTGGGATTATCTAAATATTTAGTTTCTTTAAATCTTTGTTAAGCAGAAAAATTTTTGAGCAAATGTATAACGATGCTTATTATGAAATTTTTTCCTCCTCATTTCATCGTCAATTTGTACCCTGAAAGAAACCTGCATGTTCTATAAATAGCATTCCTAAACGTTCACCTTGGACTTATTTAGCGAAAGGTTAAAATAATCCGTTCGTTAGCCTCATGTAGTCAAATTGAGAGTTATTAGTGGTGATTTTTTAAGAGTCTTCATCTCACAAATTTTCTTGCTTTATACTGACGTTCGATGCATTTTGCACTGGAAAACTTTCAGGATAAAGGTATACAACCAATGCTAAAACAAATTTATTCATTAGATGGTGAATAAATTATTAATTTACTTATTGAATAAAAAGGAAAAATGTGTGGAAACTTTTAATTGGAAATTGAAATTAATAAAAAAATATTTTTGGAAAACTATTCTTATAGATTTTATTTATATTTTTCAATTATATGGCGTTTTATTTCATGTTTGTTGGCAAAAGTAATGAACAAGATAATTTCTTTAAAATAAATATAAAGGATATCACAGTTTGATTAACACTTTAGTCATTTTTATTTAATATTAAAAATATAGTTTTTCAAATCTATCAAAATGCATATATGTATGTTAAATTTATTCATCATACATTTTTTTGAAATTCATATTGAAATTGGTTATTGTTGTTTTCGATTCTTATTATTCCTTTCGTTTAGATACTAGTATATTTTATATATTGCATACTTGTGTATTTTATATGCCAATATGCACTAATTATTCAATTTGTTTAGTATTCAATGCATTGTAAAAGCTAAATATTGTATGATGTTATCTTTAAAATAAACTTTTCATTACTTTGGATTTTTTTAGTAGTTTTCGACTTAACTGCTTAAATATGTCTCTTTCACAGTACTGTTATTAGTAGTTAAAGTTACAGTTTTGTTATTGTAACAAAACTATAACTTTAATTTCTAATGTAATAAATATTTCATGTTGAAAAAAATGTTAAATTTCAAAAATTTGTTCCGAAATTTTACTGCAAAATGAAAAATTATTTTCATTTTTTACTTTTTAAAGTGAATTATAATTATCTCAACAATTACATTTAAAGTAGATTAATTGATGTATTTAAACACAACGCTTGTCCAACGCGATCCAACATTGTTAAATAATGATTTTTACTTTTCTTTTTTTTTGAAGATAAATCATGAATACATAGCACTATGAAGTCTATGAAGCGCAGTATTCAGCAAATTTATATTTACCATCCATTATTTATAAATTTGATTTAGTTTCAATAGCAATGTCAAAAAACTTCGTTGCTAAAATATTCGTTAATGACTCCTCTTATATATATTTATAAATATTTGCTGTAAAATATTCACAAACACTTTTACAATAGTAATTGTTGTTTATTTGTATTAATTATTTTTGCTTAGATATAAATATTTCCAAAATTAATAATACGATTTTTTTTTATTTTATACATCAAATTCTAGTTATGTCAGGCGTCAATACTTCTAGCTAGCTAGAGCCATTTAGTTCTTTAAAAGGAGCCAGATAATGCTTGACATTCATCCAAGTGGTCTGTCGTTATTGGTTGTTCAGAGTCACAAATGCGGAAATCCATTGAATAAATTTGAAACGCTATTTGTCCGTTTTAACAGGACTGTTTTTAGAACCTATCTTCAACACAGAAGAGAGACAAGTCGAATTTTTTTCTCAAAGAAAGGAAAGAAAAATCGTTTCGCAAGCGGCAAAATGGTAATGGATTCAGATTACCCAGAATGCATCACGCAGAGGCATGTTGAGCGAACCGCAGTAAATAATGTGTCGCGTATTTTGTAATCATTTTAAAATTAATTAAATATTTAAAAAAGACAATACTATCGATATATAAATTTTATAAGATAAATAAGGGATTATATTTAAAAGTGTACTGTAATATACACCAGATTTATTATTTTATGGTACTAATATTAGATATCCATTTCCTATAAATCATATAAAATCCATATTTTAAATCTCCTGGATCTTTAAGGATATAAAATTCAGCTATTTTTCTTAGAATTTTTGTTATTCTCATTTTTGTTTTTATCATTAATTTTACATGTTTGTGTAAGCAATATTAAGGTTAGAAT
>JAPDSC010164685.1:154292-164442 GCA_026290005.1 Latrodectus geometricus
ATATATATAAAGAACCATTCATTATATATATTGTAAGCTCTTTCTTTAGTGAATTCTTATCCTTTTCTTAATAAAACAAAGATATATAGATGAAGATTTTACCCCTTTTATAATTTTTGAATTAGATATATTTTGTTAAACGTCATTGCAATATTTTCAGTAGTAATACATTTAATGAATAAGTGGTTAAAAATTCATTTTTTATGCTTTTATAAAACTTGGAATTTTTTCGGAATCTTCATTAATTTTCATTAAAAATTTTCAATTTCAAAATTTTAACTTTTAACACATATTTTTTAATTTAAATTTTTTTTTGAATAATTAACTGAATGTTTGATGCTTTCATTCAGACTTTCAACAAAAATGTTCAGTTATAACAATTTAATATAGTGGACATCCGGAAAATTTTTTCTTGTTTTTCATGATAGATAATATTTTTTAATTTCTACAGAGATAAAATATTAGTTTACCACAGAACTTTAGAACATCAAAGTCCTGTATGCCTAAATGTTTATACGTAAATCTGTTTAAATTTGTTGGAAACTAATTTTTCTGCAATGTTCTCGAAATCAATTGTAAAAATTTCTCAAGTGTTCCGGTTTCAATAAATAGAAATATTTGTGACTTAAAATTACTTTTTGTTCTATTTTATACATGTTTTGTCATTTTGATGTAAATTATATTTTTGATTCAGTATTTACAGATTTTTACATACATTAGATACATTTGCATTTACACTTTAGATACATTTGCATTTTTAAAACACTTATGTAATATTTCTAAAATTATACTCTTATATTGTTTTTTCACTGGTCATTTTTTTTTTTAATTTTTATAAGCTGTAATTTTATAACTTAAGCAAATGTAGCTTTCTTTGCATTTTAATTCCCGAACGATTCCTGATCTAATCCTTGGCTCTACAATTTCAGGGTTCGAATCCATCCTTTGGGAAAGATGTTTAAAGTCGTTCGGAATTCATTTTAAACTATAAGTCCCAATCTCTTTCGTCCATGTGAGTAAAAAATTACCGTTGAGGGACAAACAAACTTTACGTCACATATTTTATTCTTGTTATTGGAACATTTCTTCATCGAACTTCACACATTTCTAATACACAAAAAGACGAACGGTTTTCATTACTGGATCTATGTCAGATTTTTCTAACTCGTTTGTGTTCTTAAATTTTCGATATTTAATTCAAGTGATAAAAAAAGAAAAATATTTGATTCCAATTTAAATGGATCTACTGCGGTATTTTTTAAGAGTTAAAGTCAATTTTTTAAAATTGATTGAGTTCTAGGAAGTAAAACAAATTTAAAGTTGTTTGCGTTACGTTTTAAATGCCGATGGATTAGGGTTCTATTCTTCGGCTCAATATTTCGTGGGTCCAAATCCCTCCTTCAGCACGGATGATTGAAGCAGTTTGGAATCCACTTTTAACTGATGTTCGATTTTTTAGCCTCTGTGTGTGAAAAAATACCATAGAGCAATAAACAAATTTTATATTTTATTCCTAATATTCGAAGATTCTTCATCGAACTTCAAACATTCCTTACACTCAAAGGGTGAGGAAAACAAACGATTAATTTCCAGCATTGGATCCCAGTGTTAGATTTATATAATTCGCTCACAATTTTAAATAACTCATTTTCGGTATTTAATTAAGTGAAAAAGATTTTATTCCAACTTGTATGGATTTATAACGATATTTTATAAGAGTTAATATTTTAAAATTGAGTTTTGGTTGTATAAGAATGGAAGTTCACTTTGACTGGAATTCCACTCGATATTTTTAAGAATGTAGATTTAGATTCTAGAAAATTTAGAGAGGTTTTCATTAATAACTAACTTTATCATACAAATGATTTAATCGACATTATTCATGGTTTAAATAACTGCTTACATTTTCATTTTATATTCAGAAATATTTCTTATTTTTGTTCATTAAGATATTTATTTAGAGTTTTGAATATATTTTTAGAATAATATAAATATCATACTAAAAGTTAATTTGAAAAATGTATTCCATAATTTTATATAAAAAAAATTTAAGAATTTCTTTGAATTTTTTTATTAGTTCGCATTAGAATTCCAGTCACCCGTTGTACCGAGGCTTTTACCAATTCTTTGAGGTCAGCTTGATTGATCCTGATTTGTGATCAATTGCTTATTCTTGTTTGTCATTCGAACTGTCTCTTTCCTGTTTCAAATTTTATAGCTTTTTGGAAAAATCCCGCTGCTGTTTCCTGTTTATTCATTTTCAGATAAAATGCGAGACACTCGATAGTGGTGTTTCCAAGTGTCAATGAACTAGTATATTTCATATCACTTCCATTTTTTATCGACTCCTGTTGATAAAAATATCAATGTGAAATTTCCTTTTAGTAAAAAATATTTGTTAATGAAAATATTTTCATTAATAATATCATCACACATAAGCTAATTATTCGCGTGTTTAAACACACTGATAATTTACAACAATGGAACTATTGATGTGTATATAATATTTGTCACGTTACATTAAATACAAATCATAAAGATAGTTGCAATAAAATTAAAATTTCACTGTAACGCTTAATAGAGATAAATATGTATATAGGTTATTAGAGATATATATGTATATCACAAAGCAAGCTTTATTATTCATATTTCCGGGGATTAAAATGATAATTTTCTTTTTCTTTGTGTGATCTATTATTCTTAAAAATTTCTCTAAAATTTAAAATTATGGGAAATATTATAATTATATCTTCGGCCGAGGAAAACCTGTGGCTCGCCACTATTCTTTGAAGTAATTTCATCTGTATTATCCTTGAATCTATTTTCACGACTTTAATGTTTTTAAATTTATAATCAATCCATTATAATTAAATCAATTGACTCCTTATTACTTTTAATTACAATTCTTTCGTTGAGTACAATTTTAAATTCTTTCTCCTGCGAGATTTCATTACTGAGATTTTAATTGAAACACTTTTTTAACTGTTGAAATTTTATTTTTTTATCTCTAAGCTACTTTACATATTCGCATAAATTAGTTATAATCTAATAAGAAAGAATACAATTTTCTTTTGTGACCTTGAAATTGAATGACATCATTAAAATCATGATCCAGCGTGGGATATCGGCGGACTGACTTTCAGGGCCAATAAAGAATGTCAGATATAGATTATTGATTTTAAACTAAAGTGAATAATGTGTTCTACAATGAAATTGAAAAATATTATTCCAAATAGGAATGTAATATAGGAAAATTTTATATTAGAAATTGAAAAATAGAAACTGCAAAAATATCGCCAAAATAGGAATAAAATGACACAAAATCACCAATTTAGGGTAAAAATAAATTCGAAAGAGGTACAAAATATGTGTATTAGTTTTGAAAAAGGCGTCAGTTTTTGTTTTTCGTGGCTGAAAAGATTATTTCAATGACTATAAGGTTTTAGTCTTAACAAGTATTTTTCATAATTTAATAGAAACAGCACTTTTAGAAATTAAAAAAAAAAAATTGCTTGTCTCAAAATTTATCTTCAATTTTTATAAACGGCTATTTATTCCCTTCTCTTAAGAGCAAAAATGGATAAATAGCTTATGATTCAAAAAGAGACGTCTCATTCTTTTCATATGCACTGTGATTATTCAAATGAAAGGGGTCTTGAAAGCATAGTAACCTTGTATATGGGTCAAACTAAAACAAACTTGGAAGATCGGAAAGCAGTCTCCCTGAGGGCTCGCGATGGCCTCTGCGGAATTTCCCTCTTTTTTTTTTCTTTTTTCCTTCCTACCTCATCTATCAGGATGCCTGGGAGTTTTCCAGGCATCCTCACTTGCGACCTGTGAATACAACTGATTTTTTTCAATAAAATCTTCTCTCGATTGATACATGAAGTGCATACTTTGCATAACTCCACAGATCTCTTGAAGCAATTAGATTACGGCAACAAAGCTATCACCTACGGCAAGGAACAGCAGGATTTGAACTAGTTTTTGTATTTTTTATATTTTCTCGTAATAAATCCAGTTATTATTTTTTTATTTGTTTTTAAATGAATGAGTATTTTTTCTTTCTGAATGTTTTTCTTTTTGTATTTAAAATCAACAGTTCCGGTTTTTTGAAAATGAATAACAAATTAGGTAACGTATAAGATTAATAAACTTTTGATTTTTTGCTTTGTTTAATAGGTCTATGTTTATAAATGAGAGTTTATATTTTTAAACACTTAACCAGCAATTAATATATATAATATGTGTATGTATGTCGTCTGTGTCTATATATGTACTAAATGAAAAGATCAAACCTACATTTACTTTTAAGCACATATAAATTTGCTTCTTTGACAAAAAAGCCAAAAAGTCTATAAAATCGAAATATTTATACACATATATATGCTTTATATTTTGATTCTTTATGCATCGATATAAGTTCTAAATTCTAAGATAGTGGTCATAATGAATTCTCTATTCCATTAATATTTACATATAACAGCGAATAAGAAACTTCATTTTACTATCATATCTATTAAACTGTCATATCATTCGATTTATTATTTCCATACAATCTTAGAAATAACAATAAATTACCCTCATCTAATTGCTGCTAAAAGTTTTATTAATTTAATTTGTTGTTTTTAAACAGGATTCAATGTTTTATTATAATACCCATAACAAGGAGATGTAATATATTTACACAAATGCTCGCCAAGTCCAATACGCACATAGTACATCTTTGAAATGGCCTCCATTTTAATGAGTCACTTATAGTTTAATCCATGAAACCGATTGATGTACTGAGAACCACAAAGCACTTCCCATTTACCTGAAGCAGAGAGCCTAAGTAATGAGTTGGTCTCTTAAGACCTCCATTATACCAGGACCCTTTTCTCTAGAAGCATTGTTGTCCACGAACGGGGAAGTGATATCGTCCCAAGGAAAACCTTCTGCTTCTTACAAGGAAACTATAATGAGAAACGAAAGGAAATGAAAGCAGGAGACGAGACGAAAAAAGAAAGAAGAGATCACTGAGGTACCAAAGGACAGCGCATTCGTGTTTACTTTAAAAAATAAATCCCGTGGGGGATCAGTTTGGCAAGAAAAATCTCTGAATGTCACCACTAGGACCATAATGCTTACTTTTACCGTAATTTCAATATCTCAACATCAGTTTTATTATACTCAGAGATCTGAAAAAAATTAAAAAAGGAAAATCATAATTACATATTAAAAATGAATATATAAAATGTAAGAAAATTTATTACTAAAATTTTAAAACTTTATTATCAAATAAAATATATAAATACACTACTATTTATAAAAAAATCCTTATAAAAGCATCTGAATCACAGGATTCAACTATGATGACACAGTGTGTTGTCATCATAGTTGAATTTAGTGTGAAATTCTTGTTGATATTCATATTTCAATCACTTAGGAAAAGAAACATTTTATCAATTCATTATCTGATTAAGATAATTTTTCGAAAACCGGAAATAAAAGCAAAGAAAAGTGTTTACTTTTACTACTTAATAGTCTTTTCAGTTTATTGATTCTTCATTATAAATTGTCACACAGTCAGTCTTAGAAATTCACTTTATACTATTTTTTTATTAATAGCAGTATACAATGAGTGTCGAGGAGCATGTGCGCGAAGGGTAAAGCATAATTTTCGTGGTTGAAGAGTATAAATTTTTCTTCCACTGTAACATCGGTAAACTTAATGCAAGATTTAGCTAATATTTGCCAAAAATAAGAATTTAGGCGTTAAAAAAAATTATTTTTACTGAAAGAAAGACATTTCTTTAAAACTTAATGATTTATTAACATCTATTTTAATTTTGTAAAAAAATAAATACACGTCAAAGTTTATTAAATATTATCTTTTATGCATATTTTTATGAAGCTTATTCAAGCTACCTTAGTTTTTCCGAAAAATTACTTCCATTAGTATTTGTAAAATGTTCTTAAAATATCTTTTCTTATGATATGTTTTTAAATGTAAATAAGTCAAAAGTCTTTGTTTCATTAACAATGAAAAGTGAAAATTATATGTAAAAAAGATCTATACATTTTGCATTTTAAACCTGAAGATATTTTATAATTTTTCTTTATTTTAAATATTAACTGTTTAACATTGTATATTATTACTTTATTATAAATCTAATGATGTAATAATTTTATCTAAAACATTTAGAGAATTTAAAGTTATTTACTAACTTAGTTTACCAAAGCTGTTCTATAATATAAAAAAATAAGACTTACCATGAAATTATTTTTTAATTCAATATTTTTTTCTTTAGCAATAGTTAGTAACAATATTATAAGAAGACAGAAAATGCACGCTTGATTTTGCACAAATATAATTTTTAACGAGAAGCTTTTGGAATAATTTATTCTAATACTCAATCATAAATAGTAGTTGTAAAACATTCAAATAAAAATATTTGAATTATTCATGCATTTAAAACAATATCCGAATGTCGGTAGTTTTAATGATTTTGCATAGCATGCATCTTAGTAAAACAAATATACATTAAATAAAACAATAGTCTTTATGCATGTTTAATATAATGTAACAATAAAATAAATGCTGCTTGATTTTGTTGATTAAATAAAATAGAAAAAAAATAGCAAACATCTTTTCAATTCATCATTAAATTGATTAATTATTTATTCTCAGCATTTCATATTAAAATACTTTGATATGCATGCATGATAATTAATATTGCTTTAATAATTTTTTTCAATCTTTTACATACATTTTCCCTTAAGGAAATAATATTCTATAGGCATTTATATACATGTAATTATTTCAATGTTCTTCTAATTTACAAATAATTATTTTCCTTGAATTGAATTTTTCCCCAGAAAAATTTGTCTAGAATCTATTTTATTAAGAAGTTCTGACTGTTCTTTTTGGAATAGTTTGCGTCATAATTTAAAGTTATATATATATAATGTCTTGTTAGGAGTCTGTAAAAGAAATTTTAAGTTTCAATTCATAATAAAAAATAATAATAGATACATAATTTTATTTTTAAAAATTCGCCTTTGAAGTATCAGCATTAAGGAAAAACAATTTTTAATGAAGTCTGAAACTTCCTTTCGAATGTTAAAAGAACAGATTTTAATTAGATAGAAAATAATATACATAAAATAATTTGTATACTTTGTCATATAGATATTTAAATTGAATATTTTAATAAAATTAGGTATTTAAAAAACGTTCAAATTCTGGAAATTTATTTAGCAGATAAATATTTCAACAAAGAAAGATTTTTTCTTTTCCAATATAAGTAATTTTCTCTCAAATTAAAATTTTTACACGCAATTTAAAACTATAAAATTCAACTTCTCATTTATTACAAAAAGTATAATTTTGAATAAAGCTGCTGACATTATACAGTTAAGCTGATCTATTGAAAGTGCATTCATTACATACTGAAGATTCTTCTTTTATATTTATTTTAAGAAAGCACCAAATTTTCGCCAAAACGTAGTGTGAAGTTCGAGAATCAAAAACTTTTGGAATTGGATTATATATAACTCTCTATACTCTTCGACCATGTAACTATATAATGTGTATGTGTGAAGCGGTTTTTATAAATGAAGTCAATCATTATTTTGCGTATGTAATTTTACAGATTTATAAATTGTTAAAACTTTTAAGAACTAGATTATTTTAATATGAAATATTTGCTTTCTAGTAGTGGTACATTTTATTTCCTTATTTTTTGAAAGAAAATATAAATTAAAAATAAGAACTGCAGTTGAAAGGCATTGTCGCTAACTTCAATTATATCAGTCTCAGGCAGATAATGCAGGAGATTTCCTTTCGGTTACGAAATGTAAGGCCTTCACAACAATAGCTACGAAACTCCAGAAATCTCTGAAATATTTTATAGCTGTTTATGTAATCAGCTTCTATTTCTCAATCTATATAGTAATGATTTGATGAAATTATCTGCGATACAATAAATATCAGTAATAATAATTTTAATGTAATAGTTTTTAAATTGTGTAGTATTTTTAATTATCTATCTTGATTATTTATTTTATAAAAAAATCAAATATTTTCTGAAATGAAAATGCTAAATTAGCAGCAGAATGGTAATCATTTGGCATTCTGTTAAATGGTAACAGCTCGAGAATTTGAATCCCCTTTTGGATATAGATGCTTGTAGTGATTCAGAAATCATTTTAAGCTCTACGCTCCGATCGCATAAGCTTCGAGTAAACTAAACTAAATAAAAAGCTGGGTCTCTTAGAGACATTGTAAGAGGATTAATATACTATAATTATCGAACAGCTTATTTTTTAAATTTATATGATTTTTTTATACCCTTTATATATTACTTGAACACGTTTGTTTTATTTCATACACACTTAATTTGCAAAATATTTCCATAGATAAGAAATTTTTTTAATTTAAAATCATTTTATGAGAGAAATTGAATTAGATAATGCAATTTTTTTTATTTATAGTATTTAGTTATATTCTTAATTTATATTTATTGCACAGAATGTAAGCACACGTGCCACAAAATAATTATCGAAAGAAATTATCTGGACAAAATTATCTTATATACTATCAGAAGAAAAATTCTGTATATTATTTTCAGTGACAAAACTTGAGAAATATTATTCGCACCATGAATAAAGTTTTTATTTCTGTACCCCAAACGTTCGAGTATCCCAAACGAATGAGGTGTTTGAGTGGTACTATTGAGTATATTACCACTCGAAAACCTCATTACACTATTGAGTGCCCCAAACGTACCACTCGATCATTTCAGACGTTCTTTAAATTACTCTGCTATCGATTCTATTCGAAGTTATTTTAATAGGCACTCCTACTGTGCAGAAAATAAACAAGAGTTAAAGGGACTTTAATTTAGAGAATTCTTGTTTCTAAGTTGCTTTTATATTTATTGCAATCATATTTATAATTTTGTCACCTTAAATATTTTACTAAGAGAAAGTTTTAAAGTTTGAAGAATGCTGGTTGATTAATAGCTATTAATCTAATATGAAATAAACTTAAGTTTTATTAAACAAAAATCGGTGATTGCATCTAGCATTCAATGGCAATCATTCTGTCATCATTCACTTTAAAATGAATATGAAATGATAAGAGCATGAAGAAGGGAATGTCTTGAAGTTCTGAAAATGTCGTTATATTTATCTGCAGGTCCTGTGAACTTCCTGATTTACTTTGAACGTTGAAACTTCAATACTTGGCCTTTTTCATGAATGACTATTCCATTTCACACAAAATTCATGATTTTCAATGGTTCATAATGTAAAAGGATTTGGATGAAATAATCATTTAATGATTTCTTATCCTGAATCCAACTGAAGATGCATGCTTAAGAGATGTCTTACAGATTTAGTAAGTTAAAAACAAATCTTTTTGAATCATGAAATTGGTGAAATATCCCGATAATCATAACAGAAATTGCTGGCCCCCCATAATTCATCATTAAGAAAGACCAGAGATATCACCGAAAAATTTTGTGAAAACAAAAAAGAGTTGAGTAGTTTCTCACAACGTATTTCCAGGCTCGAGTTTTACCATCGTGATATTGCAGACAAAAGTGGAATTCATCAGTAAAGACAATGTGGTTTCATTCCGTTAACCACCCCGTCACTCATCGTACTAATGGGTGGTGTAAACACCTATGATTTTAAGTTTAGAGTAAACCAAGCAACGTAAGTTTTGCGGACATTCCACTCAGTTGAAAATTACGTCAAATAGTACGAGTGGTCTCGATTAATGTATAGCAAATTAAATTTGTATTGATGTGATTCATGATGAAGGTGCGTGATCCATCACTGTCAGGCACACAAAATACCTGTCATCACGTGCGGTGGTGCAACGAGGTAGGCGTGATTGGTTCCATTGGTCCGTCATTCCCTCCAGCATTTAACAATTACAGGTCCATAATTGTTTGATTTCGTCCAATACAATCACTAATTTCTCTGAAGGATAATCCACGGTACCTATAGGTTCTATATTTCCACTATGAAACTTGGAAACTTATTTAAAAGAAGCTCAATATCTTCTAAGAAGTTTTGTTACAAAAACTTACCGGGAAACAAAATGCGTTTTTCACAAATCGACTATCGCTTCCCCTTTTACATAACTCTTGCAGAT
>JAPDSC010164685.1:164452-176844 GCA_026290005.1 Latrodectus geometricus
TTAACCAACATCTAAATATAAAAAAGTAGGTAGTTTGAAATGATATTATCAGCGAGCTAAGACCCACTATTATTATAAATAGAAAATATTATTCCGGCCGCGAAACTCTAATATTAATTAAAAAGATTTACAGTAAAGAACAAGATTAAAATTACAAGTCCACTACATTAAATAAAAAAATTATTGGAAAATACATTTTTTTGATTGAAAAAATTTTAGGAAAAAAATCAAGAACAATGAAGTGAGTTGGAGAAAACCATTCCCTTATAGAGTGACGAACATGTAACTTAGAATGCATCCCTTAAAATACGTAGTGTTATCTGGTGCTTCTTTTCAAAGGTATGACGAAGTAGTTCAGCTTGAATGAATAACCTTGAATCCAAATAAACTATACATAATTTCTCTAGAACTAGAATAATATTTAATATTACGCAAAAAGTTTAAATTACAGGTCTCCACACAGGTATGAAGAAATGGCTCATCTTTAATAAAATATCATTGAGTCAAAAGACATAATTTCACTTCGAGACAAAATAATATTTACAGTTAAGCAATTAGTTTAAATATAAGCAACAATAAAACCTGAACATAACTATAACTTTTGTAATAAACATGAAATCTAATAACTTGACTTAGTCTTCTATCAGAATATTCTGATGCACATTAAACACAATGATCTTGATATATTTAGTGTTATTTAAATGCTTATTTATTTTTGAATTTCTTGAATCTGTTTATTGTAACATACAGATTAAAAAAAAAAAAAAAAAAAAAAAAAAAAAAAAAAAAAAAAAAACCTTTGAAAGCAATAAATGCATAATTTATCTCACAATTTTTTTTTACTGGTTGTTATATAACTTCTAAAAAAAAATGTTACACACTATGTTATACAAAAATAGTCATCTTCAATATTTTGAAAAAATTTGGATAACCTATAAATTGATCATATAAAAATGTTTAAGATCTTTTCTAACTTCCAAAAATAAAGAATTGTGCAACTTATTTGAAATATTTTGAACTTCATGGATCTGTTATTATGTTGTTTTCAACAAAGAATTACTTATTTTGAGCATTTAAAAATCTACATTTTACTATCAACCAGCTAATTGATTGTAAATAGATTAGAAATTTATTGATTTTAAAAGAATAATTTTCTTTTAAAATCAATAAATCTCTAAAATTTGATGTGGTATAAGCTAGAATGAAAATAAACCTTCCTTGCAGAAACCATGAAAATAAGTATTACATATTAGGTTGGGGAAAAAGTAATCCATTATTTTTACTTGAACTTTTTGTAACTTCTTTCAGATTCGCTTTGTAAAAAGGTTTAAAACAGTTTTCATGTAGATTTTTAGGTCTTGTGCGAAGTTACGACTGCTGACATGCTGTCAAGTTTGATAATTTTTGATATTTTAAAGACATTCTCGACGATGTTGTATCCATGCGAGATGCATCTTTAGCATCCAAATACCCAAACGGAATCGACGAAACAAAAATTGTACGTAACTGGTTGTTACAGTCTTATATAGGACGATAAACATCTTTCACAATTTTAGCCACCCGGCTATCTTTTTCGCCGTTACAAAAGAAAAACGAAAATGTATCGAATTTTCTGTTTGTCGTCTTCCATTTTTAAAACCTTGTACTCGTAACTGAATTAATCAAACAAAAAACCGCAAGAGGATATTTTAGTGTCAAATGTCACCTTTCCAACGAGCATAAATCTGAAAATGTTTGATAGATACCTCACGAGATAGCGATCACAACAGACGTCTACCGAAAAAATAATGGATTACTTTTTCCCCAACCTATATAATTTTGATTTCAAAATTATTGATGATTCTTTGTTGAAATTCTTTTGACATACTCAAATTTTATGTAATTAGGGAACATAAATATGAATGAAAGCTATTCAATAATTTTTTTATACTATAAAAATATTGAGATGCATTACTATATTTCTTGTTCAAATGTTTAAATAATTTAATCTAAAAGTTGAAAAACATTTGAGTAATTAGAAAGTATTTTATGTTCTGTGGATAATTTTATAAATAGGATAATGTATTATAAACAAATTTTTTTAAAGCAGTTATTCTTTGATAAGGTCTTATTTATTACAATTTTTCAGATATTTTTAAAATTCAAATAAAAATATGTTACAGACAAATTAAGAATAAATTGTAACATTCATATAACTGCTTATGACCATTTTTTAAGGCATTTATTTTTAATAGAGTTGCATACGTGCTCTTTATATCATCTTTTACTATGACACTGACACGACAATAGGGGACAATAATTGACGAATAGGGAAATTGGCACTATGTGAGCATACCTTCATAGGACATGAAAGTGTCATAAGCTTATATTAGTATATACCAAAGGTAATACAGAAGATAGACTATATAGAAAATTAAATGCCTTAGAATAGAATTTTCTATTCTTACTTTGCATATGAAGATTCAATATGATTCTTTAAAGTGTACAATATTCATTCAAATGCATTTCTAGATTTATCCGAATTACGGGAATTGTTCTATGAAATGATAATATTAATCGGAGGTCATATTAAACTAAATACAACTATAATTATTTAAATATAGAATTGATAAGATAGATTCATCCGATAACTAGAACCACCTCAAATCGTAAATTATGAAGAAAGATATGTTATGAACATCATAATATTTACCACTCTAAAGCAATTTGACACTTCGGAAAAACAATGATTTAATTGCTTAGCAGTTTGTGCAAACATGCATCAGTTGTGACCTATGCATTTAAAAGTACCTTTTGCTTTGATTATTTATGAGTTCACATAAATTTCTATGGTTGCAATAGTAAGTTATAAAAAGTATTGGACAAACAAATGACAAGACTTGGAATTTAAATAAAAAATGTTAATTTGATGACATTACTATGATGGTATTTGTAACTGACACAGATTCAAAGAATTAATGATTCTTGAATGAATCATTCCTTATATTAGCCATTATAATTCAGGATATGTATATTATCCTTCCAGCAATTCTAAAGCACATTAATGACATATTCAATAGTCATCGATTTGTACATTTGTATCTTCAAAGCATCATGATTATGATGTTATTTTGGTTGATCTCTAACCTCAACATGCTACCTATAAAACGATAATAATTGGTAAGTAAATAACCTAAAAAAATGTAAATGCCAAAAATAAGGAAAAAATCAAAATAAGAAAATTATTCCAGGCTGTTACATATGAAACTATTCACACAAATACATACTCAAGTAGCACGTATTTGAAAACCACAAATAATCATCCATGTCATTTTTCTTTCAAATACCGAAGCATAATGTAATTACTAGTGTTTCTAAATTCGTATAATAATATAATAATTTATTTAAAAAAATTTAGGAGGTAATTGTTTTGCACAGTGTTATAATGTTAACATATGTGTGGAAATATTGTTTTTTGCTAATATAACATGTTATAATTATGTGAAATAAAACTGGCATAATATATTTGTATTGAAACGATATATTACTTCTCCTTTTATCTACTATTCTAAAAACATTTTCCATTATAAAAAGCTCTGAAACAACAGAGATTAGTTTATTCCTATTTAATTTTATTAAACCGATTCACGTTCACAAACTACGAACACAATGGGTTTTGGTCAACAGGAAAAACCGAGTACATAATAAAAAAAGGAGAATTTGTTTTTTTTTTTTTTTTTAACTTTTTTAAGTTATCAGATTTAATAGGGGAAAAAAAAAAAAAAAAAGATTTCCTCTCCAAGAGAAACACGATTTTGAATAACAATTCAAAGAAACCAATGGAATTGTAGGCTTTGAAAATAAGGCCATATCACACTATATAAATGAGAAAAATAATGCAAATATACATTTCTTTGTACGCTATGCATTAAATGATTATTTGATGTTATCTCAGAATATTTATTTCTATTATTAAGTTATGAATTCTTAAGCCTAAGCAATTTAAGTATCCTTTTATATCAAAGTTTTTAAATATTTATAAAATTGTTTTCAGATTTGAAATAATATAATAAATTAATAAAATCATTTGTTTTTTAATGTTGTGCTGACATACATTATCTCTGATGACTTCATCTCGAAGTCATTGATGAAAACGAATTTATATTAGAAATCCACATGCATATTTTATCGTTTATAATGTTGAAGAAAGAAATAAAAGCTCATATCAGATTTTATAGAATTGCATTAATTTATTTTATATGTGTGATGAAAAAAATCAATGAAATAATTACATGATGACTTCTTTTTACTTAAAGAAAAACTTGGCAATTATTGAAAATATTTCATGATAGATTTATTTATAGTTCTATAGTCACTTTTTATCATGATGCCTAAGCTGACTTGGACTACCTCTTAAAGTGCAATTCAAACCACTACAAACACTCACGTTTAAGTTGAGAATTGACCCTCAACCTGTTGAACCAAAGGTCAGAAGGTTTATTATTTAGTTACCAATTCATATAATAATGGAGACCTACAAATATTTAAGTATAAAAATATATATGAATATCTAATTAATATTATATGTTTTATTTAATAATGAAAAAGGAAAAGAATGAATAATTTAGAAGTAATTTTTCAGAATAAAATCACTGTAATCTTATACTTCATATATGCAAGTATTTCTTAATTAATTGCTTAATAAGAATTTTTTGCATCTAGATATTTATCGAAATTCTTAAATTTTTTCTATATTTGGTATATGCATCTTGTTAATAATATACAAATAAAATCATCAAATATATAAAAAAAATTTTGTTTTTGAAAAACCTACAAATAAATTTTAAAAAGTAAAGCACAAAATATAACTTGTGCTTTCATTTATTTAACATAATAACAAAGATAATCTCATCTAGCTATTTACTCAATATAAAATAAAGCTTTCTTTCATTTTAATGAATTATTCCTCGAAAGAAATACCGTGTCATATGTTATTTGTCAGTTTAATGGCTATTTTCAGACTCGGATTAAAATATTGTCTCTCCGTTGTCATGGTGAAGCGTTTGAACATTGGCAGAAGTGTCTGCTATCATTTTGTTGGATCAATTTATCTAATTAAATATTAATGCTGTATAATCAGAGCTACTCTTTCATTTTTTTTCTATTTATAATTGGCTTATGAGTGGCACTGAAATATGTTGTGATTGTTTTTAATTTTTGTGTAAATTAGAAAACCCTTAGTTTTTAAAATAAATATCTTTTTTTTTTTTTTTTTTTCAAGCTTCAAGTCAGAAATTGGACGTTTTTTTAGTCATGTTATTGATTTATTCTTAAAAAAAATTAATCTTTCTGTTTTGGTGCTATTTTAAATTGTTTATTTTTTAATATTTTTAATTATTGTTATTACAAAGAGAAATTTAACTTGCGGGTGTATTTATTATGTGGGGAAATTTTATAAATGCAATATTTAATTTTCTAACATTATAAAAAAGTATTTTTTTTTATAAAAATAAATGAAAAGTATTAAATATTTTTATAATAGCTTAAGTTTCAAAACAATTCTGATATAAGCTATTAATTTATACATTTAAAATGAAAATTACATAAAGCGAAAAAAATTTATGCATTAATTTTGATTTTACCATCTGAATTTATTTATTTGTCTTTTTATTTTTTGTTTTTCTTAAATCAGTTTCTCAATTTAAAATTAAATATTTTTCTTAAATAAAATTTTATTTTCTATTTCAAACTGAATATTTTCTTGTGGAATTTATTTTTTTACATTGAGGATATGTATTTGTATCCTTATATGCATAACATACTAGAATTGCACAAAGAATTCAAGGAGCTAATTTAGGAATCATATCAAAATCCATCCTAGTACACTGACGCTTAATTTTGAATTGTAATCAAGTAATAAAATCGATATCTGAGCATACATCCTCGTTTCAGTCTCTTTTCCGACCTCACACTACATCAATCGAACATCATGTTTAACAAGTGAAAAATTGAGAATGTCTTATTTTAGCTTATATTAATGAAAGTCATACACCTCATATCAACATAATGTCCTTTGGTTGGGTCAGGTTCGAACTCTTTCCCTTTTGTTCATAAGGGTAATGTTTTTATCAAATTTATTACTATGGTCCAAAAAAATGTCTTTGGAAGACAAAATGAAAATTTGTATGCCCCTTCAACATCATTTTATATCAATTTGCTTGGATTAAAAAATTAAAAAAAATTGATGAAATTAAAACAATTACTCATAGAACTTATCGTTTGAAAATAAAGCAAAACATGTGCCTAAATTTCTGAAAAATTGAAATTTTTTAGTAAAAACAATGCTTTTTTACAGAATTTTACAAAATCAAAACATTAAAATTTATCACAAGCGCAGTTACAAGTAACAAATGCATATTAAACATTATTCCCAGCTTTTAAAAATTATGAGACTATATAGATAGATTTCAAAAATTAAACTATGACGAATTTCAAGTAATTCTCATCTTATACACTCTTAATGCAAAGGAATATAATCCATTTCATAAAACATTTCTAAATACTTTTTAGAAATTACGAAATATATATACAATGTCAATATTTTTCTTTCATACGAGCTTTAATGTTTGGAATTAAAGAAACATCTAAGTTCTTGTAAATAGAAATTGGAATTCTTCATAAAAACTTTGAAATTCGTAAAATTAATAATTCAACTAATCCTATAAAGTATTACTATGGATTCATTTCGAAAATAGTGAATCATTTTACTGTTACACACCTTACTCATTTTTTGTAAAAAAAAAAAAAAAAAAAAAAAATTAACAAAATTTCTTTACATTAAAAAGAAATTAAGCTTTTATGAAAAAACATTTCATGAGAATTTTTGTTATAAATATATAAAATTCCTGCGAATTAAAAAAATAATAATGTCTTGTACAAAAATGGGTACTAATGATATTAAATTTCTTAATATTATATAACATTTTATTTAAATAATTATTTATTATTCCAATATTCTGCTTAAATGAAAAAAGTATAACTTATTTTGATTTTAAATGTATATTATTTTTTTAAACGTAATTTGTGGAATGAGCATTATATTAACTGCAAACATGAGTGTATGTGATTCAGTACACATTAGATTTTATATTCAGAAAATTTATCCATCAATATATCAATACAATGTGTTCAACTTATTCTTGATTATATTTTCTTGTAAGTGTAAAATTAAAAATCTGTGAAAGATAGTAAAGGTTTTGTATAGTCCACATTTCCTTTATCCTATCTTAATAGGGTCATATGTATTAGTGTAGTCTTGATTCTATTAAACTTATATGAAATAATCTTTTATAACTACTAAGGTTTTCTATTTTACAAACAAACAATCACTATTGTGAATAATAGAAATAACTCAATTTACTTCATTGGATTCGGCCATAACAGTCATCACACTCATGTAGAGCAAAATCGAAATCGATTAAGATTTAGTCATAAAATATCTATTGCACTTAAGACAGGAATTTTCTTTTCAAAAGTAAATCATGAAGCATATCAATAAAAAGCAAAACTAAGCAATTCTATAAAAATTTCTTTTTTATGATTTCGTGACTATTTTGACATTCAAAATATATTATAAGAGTGAGCATGAATAAATGGTCTGCTTAACATCTCAATATCTCTGATCAGGAAACTAGTGGAAATGAATATATGCATATATTCTAATAGTTATTAATATTTTTTCTGTTCATACTTATTTTTGTAGTCCCTTTCTTCATTATCAAAATCACAAAATCAATTCGTGACATTATGGTATATCATGGAATTTTCATGGGAATAAAAAGACAAAGAGGAATTTGCCTTTTGCCTAGTATATACATAAAATATTTAGTAATTATTTAACTTTCATGACCCTTTATTATAATTTGATGAAAAATGCCATACCTGATTTAGAATTTTTTGGAATAAAATAACACCAAAGAATATGGACAAAAGAATTTCTAATTCTTCTGGTGATGTCTCATAGCTTTGTTTTCACCAAATTAATGATCTGTGATCTAGTTTCATGTTGAGATGGTAAAGTGTTTCATTTTTGCTTATAGGTTCCCTGCTCTAGTATACGAAAAATAAATAATCCCTTAGTTTTATTTGATGGCCTTAGTATCAATTATTAAATTAATAAATAACTTATATACTAAGAGCTATTTGGCAGGCATTCAGATTAATAATATATACGCAATATATCTTTCTGTAGGTCATAATGACCATAATCAGTATCTTGTGGGATATAATGACTCCATTTTAGCACGTCATGTATAATATATTGATGGTGGTTTTTAATAATAAAATTAAACTTAAATTTTCTTTTGTCCGATAATAATGGTTGTCTTATAAGATAATTCATTAGTATTATGAGAGAGATAGTAATAATGCAACACAACATTGATTGTACAAGGGATTGATTATAACTTAATTATTCTCTGCATTTACATATTTTCAGTATAAGATATATAAGTATAAGTATAAGATATACCGTTAAAGTGTGAAATTCGTATTTTTGTAAAATGACTAGTTATTTCAGGAAATAACTTGACGTATCAGTTGAAGTATATAAAATCATTGAATTCTACAATTTAATTTGGTATTCTATTAGAATAACGATTACTAAATCGCTAAAGAAGGAAATACAGTGCTCGAAAATTCTTTGAATCGGTTTTAACCGTTTTTAGTCAGTTTTAAACCATTTTATAGCTCTTTTGAAACTACCTGTGTGTGCGCACTTTATTCCGTTGTATTCAGAAGTAGAATTTAGACGGCGTGTTTATGTTGGCGTTTTACATTTTGGATTATGTTAGCAATATGAACAATAAATTATAACATTTACTGTTCCTTATTATTTATCACTCTATCATCATTTTGAGAGATTTTAGCTATTTATGATCAATATATATTTATTTTTCATAGTTTATCGTTAGTTATTTTGGAATAATTAGTTATTTCAAAGAATAAATGGATAAGATACGAAATGACTTGTCTAGTTATTTCATGAAATATCTAAATATTCTATGAAATAACTATATTATTAATGAAACTTTAACAGTAACATGTACAATATCATGTATTCAGGATAAAACTCACCACAGTTTATTAATACATTGATTATCAATCTTTATGTGTGTCTGGAATCACATTTCTGCAATTGATCGAGTTGTCATTCCAGGATTTACACTCAAAAACTAACGTATGTTAAAAATAAAAGTTAAGTTTTTCTTCATCTTTTGTAGGACATAAGGCTGTAAGGGTTAAGGATATTTGCACATTCAAACGAAATATAATTTTTTAAAACTATATTTGTTGATACTGTGTCATTTTCTATATTGATAAATTCTACGCATTTATATTTAAAAGTTTCTTGCTATAGACTATTTAGTAAACATTGATTATCTGTCTATTAAGTAATTGATAAAAACAAAGCTCTTCTTGTTTCATTCAATTGCCTATTAAATTCCAAATATTAGTTCACAAAATCTATACTTATTTATCAATTATTTATAAAATACTTATTATTCATCCATTTAAATTCAAATATTTTTTTAAACTTGAAGTAAATGGCACTTGAGGTTAATACAGTTTTTTCAAATATTAAGTTCAGTAATTAAATTATATTAATTAATTTCATTTTTATATGGAACAAAAATACATTGTTGTATTGTGGTGCCATCTGTTGGCTTCAACAGTGATTATATACATTAAATTTCTTACATTCTTAAATTTAATTATTTTTATTTAGTAAATAAATTTATTACTTCCTTTGAAACTTCAACTTTGTGATTTTGAAATAAATTAACAATATAATAAGTGTGTATGTGAGAAAGAGAGAGTTAAAAATTTTTCTAATTTAAAAACAAATGAATGAAAATTATTTATAAAGGACTTTTTGCTATGTAGTGCAATGAAAATGTTGTTTTGCAGTGGCGAAGTTGGATGAGCGTCGGCTTAGAGTCTTCATGATGTCAGATATAATTTTGTCGAAGTATAAAAACAATCGAAGTAAAAAAACTAAATAGACTATCGAACTTTCCTTCATAAACAAGCTATATGAAGTTTAATTAAAAAAAAAAAAAAAAAAAAAAAAAAAAAAAAAAAAAAAAAAAAACCTTATAATTTTTTTTGATAATCTATGTAGGAATTGACTTGTAAAAAATAAAGAACCAAAAACTGGTTGTTTCTTTCATTATAGTTGAGATCATATGTATGTCACTTTATTTTACTTGCTGGTCTGTGAGTTAAACAAATAATTGTTTTTACCATTAATGTTGAATATACAATTTTGTCAGTGGGATTAGCTTCAATGTGCAATTGAATGAAAATTTTGTTGAATATCTTAGTGGGTTTATATTCTTGAAGACTTTGCCTCGATACCACTATTAAAAAATAAATATTTATTAATCATTAAGTAAAGATAAATTTATTTCAAGTAGCATGTAAAGCAAATTGAATATAAATATTTGATTGTTTATGCAAGCAATAAGTAAATCATAGTACGTGTTTGTATCTGTTCAAAAATATATGTGCATATTTTTTTTGTACATCATATACGTTAATATTCCATAACCAAAAAGTTGGAATACTGACTTATGAAAATTTTGTTTTTATTTCTCAGTATTTAAAATGCCGGTCGATGACTGAGTGGTTAACGTTCCAGACTCCTTGGCTGTTGGTCCCGGTTTCGAAACCCGGTTTGGGCATGAACGTTTCCTTTCCCTCTCTGAGTTTCCTCTTCCTTTCTTCTAAGATAATGGATGAATGTGGCCCATTCTATAAACGGGTTGTGGAGGTGTGACGTGGGTAATGCTACTCGCCTCCGTCACAGGTGCCGCCGGTTAAAGCTAAGTGAGTAGCAGTTTCCGGCCTTGTGATAAAGAGTTACTCACCCAGTGCCTGCCAGTTGAAAATAAAAAAGCATTAAAAAATAGTTTTGTTACGTTATTAATGCATTTTTGTGAAAAACTTCATATGTACACAATATCAAATTTAAATCTTGGGTACTTCATGTACAGAGTACCTAATATTTTTAAAATTCTTCTGTAGAAACCAATCTTTTTATAAAAATTTCCAAAAGATTTTATTGTGCATTATATTGATTGTTACGAGACAGAGATAACCATAGTTTCAAGCGATTTCCGATGAATTCCAGCCATGCGCATGTTGACACAAGTTATTTAACCATAACTGTATACCTTTGAAAACAATACACGATTTTCATCTGATGACTCGTTCGATTTGAATTCAAAAAGACTTTGAAGAACATTTTGCTTGTAAAACCTTAATTGTCCCAAGTACGCTCAAAACATGATATCGAGTGCGTCTTTGTGGCTCGAACTCATTGAAAATCGAAATTAAAAATATTGTTTAAGTTCATTCTGTTAATAAACCGATTCCATATGTAAAGATTAAAGCTTCGGTTTGAGAAGCTATCTTCCATTGACTGGAGCCATTAGTATCTCGACAATAGAATAGAAGAAAAAGCAAAATAAAAAAGACCTAAATTTATATATATGTATCTAGCAATATATATATATATATATATATATATATATATTCCTTTTAAGCTAGACTTCTTAGTTAAAAAGTGAGCTGATGATATAATTGATTGTAAAATATGAATAAAAAATTTATGATAAAAGAGTTCTAAGCATCCTCATTTAATATAATATTATAAAAAGGATCATAAATATTCCTACTAATGAAATATAAATTCTCAAATATGTTTTAAATATTGCCGTCTATGCTTTATTTTTTTCGAGCAAAAATCTATCTAATAGCGGTAGTTTACTTTCTACAGTTGAAAGTACAAATTTTCCATTCAAATTGCGTAAATTCAAAAATCAAAGCTGGAATTGCATGTTGGTCAATATTGACTAGTTAGTTAGAATTGACTTGCAATGCAGCTGTGGAGCTGCGTTAGTAAATAAAAATGCAGACCGCACTTCTGAAAAGGAATGCAGGCACACATTTGATTCTTTGGAAGATTTTATTGAAAAATTATAGCTTTTTTTAAAAAAAAATTTTTTATCAAGCAATAATTTATTCTTAAGTTTACACATAAATTTTTAAAAAAGTCAATGAAAATTGTGCTTTAATTTATATTTTTGAAGAAAATCGTTCAGAAAATTTCCTTTAAACGTTAACTTTGAAGTCAATTGTAAAAAAATCTTTCCTAGGAAAAAAATCTTTTCCCAGAAATAGAGGGAAAATATGCATCCAATATTTACCATTTTTTTTTATTAATTAATTGATTTCGGAAAATTGAAAACTATTATATTTTTCGCCTTTATCCTCTGTATCAATTACAAAAATTTTTTGTATTATATATATATATATATATATATATATATATATATATATATATATAT